>BQNB010016717.1:0-62500 GCA_026074375.1 Tanacetum coccineum | reverse complement strand
AACAATGATGTGTAGAATCAAGATGCATGAAAATAAAGACTTTATTGATGATTAAAAGAAAATTTTTTGGTGGCTAGAAACCCTAACAATAATATTGACTAGCTTACCTAGGAAAGAGAAAAACATAGAGTATTTATACTCTAAAGAGGATTAACCTAGGAGGCCTTTGTGGGCTTTATCTAGACTTTTTACATCTTGGCTCATTTACATCATTAAAACAATACAATTAATTAACTAACTAACGAGCTATAACACGCTTGTTTCTTCAAGACCGCGCTTCTCTTGTTAGACTGTGAAATTATGTTTCTAACAATCTCCTCCTAAGTGAGGTCTTCTTTTGAGGTCTTCTTAGCGTACATATTAGAATTCATAGCATATTAGCTCGTTGACATTGCGGTTCATCACTTGTCTTACATTTGTGCTTCTGTAGAAATTCAATCTTAAAAACTTGATTACTAGATTTTGATAACTTCCAAATCTTGATCTCCATATTTTCTTGAATTACTTATGATCTTTTCTTCAATTCGCCATTCATTGAACTTTGGTCTAACATGCTCATACTTGCTGTAATCATGAAAGCTTTAGTACTCTTTCTTCTTCTAATTATTTTTGACTTTAGTATTTGAAGAAAACTTTGATTTCAGAGGTGCGGAAGCTTCATGTACATAGCTTTCTTGATGTCTTCTAATCTTTGAGTATGAACAATATAGTTTTTAGCAAACTATCAGCTATCAACGATTTGATAGTCTTTACCATGACCTTTTCTATGACTAGAGAGCATGCATCGTTGCAGATAACAAGTGCCAAAGATAACCTTATAGTTTTTTAGTAAACTAATCAACTATGAACGAATTTGATATCTCTTTACCAGTAAGCCGTTTGCTCTGAAAGTCAACTCTTTGTTTAAGACAATCATGGTGAGTCGATACCATACAGTATGAATACTGCACCTATGATCAGATAGATTCAATAAAGAACCTTCTTGATAGGTTTTCCAACTTAAAGCCTTTAAGTCCTCCAATACGAAGTATGCATAATTTTGTATGCATGCTTGTTCTCATAAACAATGTCCTGTAATGGAATGGTAAAGAGTTGAGTCGTAACAGTTACAATCTGCTACAATAACCCGTAAAATCCTTGTTCAGCGTTTTACTTCTTAATACAATTAAGTACCGTAGAAGACCTGTTGGCAAAAACATGATTTAAAAACATTCGATGTGCTTGTGAAATTTATTTAGGACACAACAAAAGTTTAAATCAAAATGCTCTGATGATGTTTTGAAAGATATCTCGAAAGATATGAAGTGCCTCATGGCTCTCATCAAACTCATACAAGTTGTGTAAACGATCATTCCTTACTTAATGATACTGTCCGAAGACAAGTATATGAGTATTCTACGAATACCCTGGTGGTACAACATCTCATTCCTTTGCATTCCGTAAGATCACATTCCCAAACATGAAACAAAAGATTCTTTGTGAACTATCAAGATACTTGCGTATAACACAAAAACTTTGGTATCTTGACATTGTTGAGTATATTAACATTTTTACTCCCCCTACACATGTGCATCGATAATCAAAAGATGTTTTGCACATGCAAGGATAGGACTTAGCATGTTGAATCAATCAAATCATTAGTTATCCGGTTCACATTTAAGTCACATTTTCTCTCCCGATCAAAAGTATGCAATGTTTGTATGGTTTTGATCTATAATGGACTTAAAATGTTTTGAGCTCCCCCTCAAACATTGAGGTGGGCTAAATGAGCATAAATATCAAGTGAATATTAAAACTAGATCTAAAACATACTGAGATAGGAGTGATAAATCAAACCATCTGAAGACGTAGGTTGTGGCTCATTTCAATCTTTCTGTAATAGAATCAGCAACAGTTCGTCCAACTGACCTGCAAAACTGTTAGTATACCTGATTCTCCCCCTCAAACAATAACTCGGGTATAATAGAAAAGGTTTTGGTCAATGTCTGAATGGTGACTCCGAACATGTTTGATAAAACAAATTGTTTATTAGAAAATTGTTCGGGTCTTAGACAACTTCTTGTCTGAAAAGAAATAACGCACTGAAACGTACATTATATCTTGGGTTGCACGGATATAAAGTAATCCATGCCTAGGAGAACTAAATCACCTAGTGATAGGAACAGCTGTCTTTTTGGCGACATACTTTCCTAAGGGTTAGGACCGGGTTACAGTCTGAAATAACTGCAAGCCATCTAGACTAATTTTTTTTATTTTTTTTGTTTTCAATTTTTTTTCTCAAATATACACAAATATACAAAGGATACAATGCTTTAGCATTCAAAAATACCAGATATCCCCTTGGAACCAGCCTATCGATCACTAAGTTTGCAATCAGTGAACCTAGAGATCATAGTAACTTTGGAACTAGAACTAATGCTCGGGGTAAGTTCTAAAGGCTCAACAATGGGTGCCATTATCCTAGTTAAAGGACAGTTATCATATAACGTGAAATTTCGTCCAGTGGGTTTCCACTGAGGCGTAACACTACCAACAACCTTTCTAGTTGGTCTCTAAGCTATCTTAGTAGTGTTCACATTATGATTTCTGGTTGCTTTCCAAACCTTCTTGGTAATTATTTCATACGTATCATGTTTAGTCCAGGGGGGTTTTAGGTAATCACAGATACTTCAAAAACGAATCACAAACTGAATTTATTGGATCAACAACATTCAACTTCCTATTGTATCTGCTGCTCATCCTCGCGTTCACAGACTTTTACTGGGCCAGATACGATAGGTTCCGATGTGGCTCTTTGCATAGGTTTGCGAGGAATCAGATGCATTTTGGTTCTGTAGACAGATTCACAAGAACATTATGCTTCTTGTGTTGTTTTCAACTGGGGCTTTTCTGTGGTGGGTCTATTTGAACGTCTGGGTGTTTCCTGAAAAGTAACTTGCTGTTTCTTAGGCAAAGGGGTAGGAATGTCCCTATAGACTCTTCGTTGTGGTGGAATGTACTTAGGACTAATGGCATACATGGTATGTGTTTAATTACACATACCTTTTACCTTTAAAAACGAGCTAAAATAACCAAAAACAAACTTAAAATGCCAAATATATGCTTGTTTTGCTAATTGTATTGTGCAGGAACGGATATCTAAGAAAAGGACGAAAAACAAAGCAAAAACAACAAAACCGGACTCAGAATGGAAAAGCAGGAAAAGACAAAGTCAAAATCCAAGCCCAAGTCAACCCAAGTCAACCCCGACAAATCCAAAAGTCAACATGTGAAGAAAAATAAGTTTGAGGGTTAAATTTGTCAAAACCCTAAACTTATTTAAAGAAGAAAACAAGAGAAGGGCTCAAACTGCCAATGTGGGAAAGTTAAACTACAAGGGGCTAAACTGCCAAGTCCCCAAAACCACTTCTAACAAGGACGTGTACTGCAATGGGTCTTATAACCTTTGAGGACTGAAACTGCCAAGTCCCCAAACTTGCATTAACCAAGGACGAGTGGTGCAAACTATACACACACTTTGGAGGACCAAAGTTGCCAAACTCCCACACTTTCACCCCAACTTTAAATTACTGTATATCTCTTTCGTTTGTTCCCGCCAAATTCCATAACCCCACCCCTGTCGTTTTCTCACCTTGGTTGACTTCCCATAAACATCCAAACCCTTCACCATCCATAACCCCACCCCCCACATGGCTTTTGCCATGTTGGCAATCCAAACCCCCACCAAAATTGATCAAAGGTTGAGAAAAGTCGACTTGGGCACCAAGAAATTTGAAAGGCCAAGATCACTCCTGTTTGCACTCTCACAACAAACACACTCCAATTGTGTGTCTACAAGAAAGCACAATTGCAAGAAGACAAGAATTCCAAGAAGACTGAAACCCTAGCTCGTATGTCTCCTATATAAGCATTGTAAGCCCTTGTGGCAAAGTATGTAGTTTTTTTTAGTGTTTAAAAAATCTTAGTGTGTAATTTCTTTTTCAGTTTTAAAAACTTTTATGTATTGCCTTTTTAAGATTAATGAGAAGTGAGTTTTATGTTTTATTGTTTGTTTAATATCTTTAAGAAATTATAAGTCATATAAGCTATAAATACTTCTTTCAAACTGTTTTTAACTATTAATCAAAAATCTAAAAAAAAGGGAACAAAGTACTGTTGGATTGAAGCAAGAATGGATGAATAAGCAAATTTGGAAGGCTTATTGGGATTGCTTAGTTTAAGCTTATTTATAAGCTGTGGGTAGGATTTTAGAGCTTATTAGGTTTCAAAAATCCTTTTTGAGCAAAGGATTAAATGTACAATTTCTTTTAAATTTTGCTAAAAAAGGTTACTGTAGCAATAGCTTATTGGCTTATTTCTAGCTTATTAATGTTCTTTTTGTGCTTATTAGTGTTTATTTATGCTAAAGTATGCCTGTTAGTACCTTTCATTTCATTTCTATGCAAATTGCTAAAAACTGCCTAATTTAAGCTTATTCTGTCCTAGCTTATTATCCAACTTAAGTGCTTATTTGTTTAACTTTTTATCTTTTTATTGTCTTAAATTGCATAAGTAGTAGTAGACTTTTAAAAATTTCAGTTACATTTAGTTTTTATAGGTTTTTAAATCATCTCTAAAAATTAAAGGGTGTGGGTAACAATTGAAACGTGTCCCAAAATGGTTTTGGTAGGGTTGGGGTCTTAAGTTAAGATTTAGCATTAAGTTATTTAACTCAATCTAATCTGTTTACCAAGTTTTCAGTTAAAAAAATGTTTTTCAAAGTTTGTTAAGCCACAACTTACAACTGTTGGATTTTTAGAAAACCCAAAGTGCTTATTTGGATAAGCACTTGGAAACCTTGAGTTTTAGTGTCAAAAAAGGTGTCATTTTGTGTTTAAAAACAAGCTGCAAAACAACCATTGGTCTTTTGACTTGCTGAGTCAAAACCACCAAGGTTTTAAGTGTCAGTTTTTAAAAGCTAAAAGCCCTTTTTCACTCTCAAAATTCAGTAGGATTATATGTTATTAAAGCTTAAAAATTAGAGCACAAGTTCAGTTCTTAGTGTTCTTAAGCTGTTTTAACTTTGCGTTTTATTTTAACTTATTTGACAGCTTAAAAAGCTGTAATTTAACCATTGTTCTTTAGCTTATTCTCGACCCTGGTGCTAAGAGGTGAATTTTAAAAGCCCTCTTTCATGCTCTTAAGGGAACACAAGCCCAAGCTTTATTAGCTTATTTTGAAGCCAATACACTCTATGTTTTAATTCGTCCCTTCAATTTCAGTCCTAAAAAGCATCTTGCTGGGCTTATATTTTAAGCCAAGTTGTTGTCCCTAAGCTTAATTTCACACTAACAGTACTAACTCCCTAGTTAGTACTGTTGTAGGTATTAAGTTTCTTCTTGGCTTATTGAGCTTATTTGTAAAACCCGCATGAAAAATACCAGGAAATTTAAAATTTTAAATAAATAATAAAATCTTACAAGTAAACGCAAGAAATTAATATATATCATGACAAGTTATTTCAAGAAATTAAAATTTTCGAAAAGTACGAATACGCGGGAATGCGAAAGTTTGTCACGAAAAATAAAAATCATTCTTTCTTTTGGGCTTCCTAGCCGGCGCCCCAATACACCAAGAAAAAGCCCAATTTAATAGAAAATGGCCCAAGCCCAATGTCCTATATATAATAACCAAGTCTAAATGCCAAGTCAAAAAAAAAGGAAGAAACCCTAGTTTCTCTAATTTCGGCCGAATACCACAAGGGAGAAAACAAGAAAGATTTTGATCTTTGTTCGTGATTCCACTGTCGTCATTCGTTCTTGATTGATCCTTGATCAATCCCCGTAATTGGTATTTCATAAAACTCTCTTATTTCTTTCTTTTGAATATCTTCATGCATGAACAATTATATCATGAAATAGTAAAAATTGACACAAGAATGAATGGATAATTGTAATGTTTAATTTATTTTTAACATATTGCGTGATAAATAAATCAAATGGGACATGAAATAAGGGTGTCGAGTGGTCCTTGTGGCCAAATGAGATAAAGCCGAGACCCCTTGGGGCTCGGCATAAATTGTGTTGCGAGTTTGTGTCAAGCCGAGACCCTTAAGGGCTCGGCATATATATGTTGTCATTGATGGTGGTGTTGAGCATCGGGTTAATGTCAAATAAATGAACCAAAATTCCATAAGGAGGTTTGGTTATGTCTTGGGTCGCATGGGGTTGTGTCGAATGGTTTTGAAAACGAATACTACAATTGTGTGGCTATAATTGTTAAGCCATAAGGCTCGGCTCCTTGGTTGAGTAGAAAGAAATGAGCCGAGAACCCAAAAAGGGTTCGGCCTCCCTTTTGTTGATTAAACTTCAAAATAGTGTTATTATGAGAAATTATTTTCGTACACGTTTGCTTAATTAAGGGAAAAGTCTAAATGTTTATGAAAATTATAAGTTGTTGTCATGTAAATTTATTATCAAGAATAATTGTCGGATAAATGAAATAAACCAAGAATCAAGCATGATTAGAAATATAATTATACTTTTGACCCTTAACTTTAATTAATTATAATAATTACCCTTAAAATCATGAGAATGACATTTATTCCCCTTAACTATAATTAAATATTATGTATACCCTAAAGTATAATAAATAACATGATTTATCTAAAATTATGATAGATTATTTATTAACCCAAGATACAGAAATGGAAACCTGTTAATATATAGAAACCTGCTATTTTTGGAAAGCCTATTTTTTTAGAAAGTCTATTCTTGGAATGTACTTATGTAAAACATATTAAATCAGTGAAAGTTACAATTAATGGAAAGCTCAATTAAGGAATAGTCAATTTTGGAAACTTACTATAATTAGAAGCTGCTATTTTTGGAAAGTACCAATATAACAAGAATACTAATCATGGAACCTACTAATCATGAAATATGTTAAACATGGAATGTACTAATCAAGGAATCATGCTAATTATATAAAGTTACTAAAAATAGAAAGTTACAAAAAAATGGAAAGTAACCCTAATCATGAACAAGTAACTTATATATGTCCTTTAACATGTAGATCGCATTAAGCAGGAGTAGCTTTCATCTTCTTATCCATCCACTTTCCAGTTACGTGCTGGAAAAAAGGTACGAATATTCCGTACCTTAGTCAGAAAGTGACATTCTTCTTTTCATGATTCATCCCCAGAACTGCTATGCTTCCCCATTTTTATGTCTTTTGCCATGATCCTTTACATGTTTGATTTCAAGACTTATTCTATTGCCCGAGCTATATATATACGCATGACCATGATTTACATGACTTACCACCTACTCATGGAGGTACCATGACCGTGACACATGAGGCACCTGTGTCACGACTCTTTCACGTTGAGAGTGATTTCACCGCGTCCCCTTTTCATGTTACCAATTATTTTTCATATTGAGCCAATATTATTTAGGGGCCGTATGGGTGCATCCAGTTAACATGTTTACACGTTCATGTGATTGTTTGTTGTGTGGCTCCAACATCCCATCACATTGGAGCTGATCCCTCCAACCACCCTATATTATAAAGAGGTCACCCCTCCTATTACATGTTGAGGCAACCCCTCTATTATATGCATGTATTTTACGACTTATTATTATGACATGTATTATTTATATGAGGCTTCGTGGCATTCCTTATTATCTATGTTTATACTATCCATGATATCTCATGACATCTTTACTTCGTATTACCATGCTTTACATGTTTATTTCCTATTCTTCATGACGCATTCTCCAGGTTTCCTCATGACATTTTTTATCTTTTCGCTACTTCGTATTTACTATCCAGGATTCATACTTATAAATTTCATTGTTGTTATATCTGTTCACTGAGCGTTATGCTCAGCCGTATTTTCTTTCTCTTTCTTATATGGCAGGTAACTAGAGGGAGATTGGGCATGAGAGAGTGTGTGCTTAGGCAGTGACCTATTTAGCTTCCTTTCTTTATATCGCAGACACTTTGATGTGCTATACTATCTTGGACACATGTTTCGTCCTTTAGACTTCTTTTACGTTATTCATGTTGATCTCATAATTGGGAGCCGATGTTGGATTCCGGCTTTCCACCTTGTCCTATGTTATCATTTATGACTTTATGCCTTTGTTATGCTTTGATATGACACCATGATTATGACGTTTCGGCCTCCTTTCCGGAGTGGGTCGTTACATTATTTAATGAGCTTATTTGATTCCTAGTAGCTTATTTGGTTAGATTGTTAAGCTGTGTTTGCTTATTTGCCATTTTTATTGCTTATTTTGTGTTGACAGTAGAAGCTTTTAGCTTTTAAGCTTATTTTAGTGTTCTGTCATTTAAGCCCTTTTTCCAGCTTATTTAGTTTATGCATTCTAGTACTTATTGCTTATTTAGGCTAGCTTAGGAACCCTCTTAAGCTTATTCAGTTTAGATTTTAGCTTAAGTGTCCAAAGTGTCCAAATGACTTAGCCATTTTTTGCTTAAAAGCTTTGTTAAGCTTCTGTCGTTTTAAAAGCTCATTTTAAGCTTATTTATAAGCTTTTAGAAAAAGTCGTAGTTTTGAAAGTTGTTAAGCTCAATAAGCTTAACAACTTTCATTCACAAAGTTTTTCCAAAAAAAAAAGAAAGGAGACAAGGGGTGACCCGGGTGAGCAAGACTCGAACCCGGGTCTCTACCCTCATACACCTCTCTTTTATAACAACACTTACCGCTGCGCCTAAAGGGACTTTTTCATTAAAGTCCCAAGTGGTTAAATATTTAACCCCATTTTCCTTTTTGTAGGCAATAAGCTGTTACAGCTTATTTCGGGCTTGTTTATAAGCCATTTTTTATCTTCTTATTTTTCATAGGTTTATTATAGTGTAAAGTATTTTTAGTAAAATTTTCAGAATTTTTAAAGATCGTTTAGTATTTTTTACAATTTAATTTAATTAAAAGTTTAAAAAATTCATAAAAAATACAAAAATTATCAAAAAATATTATTCTTTTTTAGAAAATTTTCTTTCGTCATAAAGTTTTGTAGGAAAAATGATAAAATTTTTCGTAGGGTCATTTTTTATAACTTTTTTGCTTATTAAAGAGGGTCCCCCGGGTGCGGTTTTTGTCTTGACTCGTTTTTGGGTCAAACGACCTCCGTTTTCGGTCTAGTCTTTTTCATTCTTCGTTATTTGTCTCATAGAGTAGTTTAGAAGTGAAAATTTCTTTGTAGGGTTAATTTTGAAGTTTTTAGGTTTTTCCCCCTTTGTTCGGGGTCCGTGCTCTCGTTTTTTTAGTTTAATTTCATTTTTTTAGATTGTTCTTACCGTTTTGTTGTTATTGCTTAATTTAAACTTTCCACACACCAAATCAAATTCACTCCTTCAAACTCAAATCTTCCGGACATGTTACGATTTTCCCCAGCACAAAAATAAAAAAATAATATGGCCTCATTGGGGATTAACGACCCGGGAATAGTCTATACTGCTCCTGGTTTCATTGATTTGTTGTTTTTTTTAAATTACTTATATATTTTATATTTTAATATATTATATATATTATAATTTGAAAGAAAATTTAAAAATCAATTTTTGGCGCCGCTGCCGGGGAGGCTGTGATTCAGATTATCTCTACGTTTGGCATTTGTGTTTGAATTTGTGCATATTATCTATAAAAAAAAAACCAAAAAAAAAACCCAAAAAGTACAAAAATATTTTCATTTTCTTTTTAGTATAATTATTATTTAAAAAAAAACTAAAAAAAAGAAAATCAAAGATATAAAAACATTGTCTTTAATTACAAATAAAATTCACAAATTGGTAAAATACCAAAATATAATATTCTCAACTGAGGTATTATCATAATAACTTCCGGTGAACTTTGTGGTTCCCAACTCGAACAAAAGATTTAAAAACTTGCCTTTTGTGTCACTAGCGAGGTACGGTTCACCTTTAAAAAGATAAACAGACTCTAAGAGGGGTATAAGGCGGGTTGTTCCTAGGAACTACGACCCTAAAGGAAAAATGTTTTTAATAGCTTCGCGCTTTCCTATTCCTCCGCTCCTTTGTGCGTTTTTCTTTTCGAAGAGTTATCGAGAAGCTTGTCGATTATTAGGCTTGAGTTGTCATCTTTGTTGTCCGTTATTAAAATAAATTGTGAATTTACCTTTGATAAACCAAAAAACCAAAAAAATAGTGTAAATTTTTCTTCTTAGTGTATGCACACTCGTTCCCAAACTCGTAATCTTCATAATCAACAACAACAGGCTCCTCCAGCTGTTGTTGAACCTTTCAATCTTGAAGACCCTTTTGAAAATCCACCACCTCCTCCCCCACCTCCAATGGATGATCAACGTACCATGGCTCAATTGCTCGAAGCACCCACTGAGGGTTACGAAGATGCAATTGTAGTCCCTGAAATCAATGCTAACTTTGAGTTGAAGCATGGTTTAATCAACCTCGTTCAAAACAAGCAGTTCTTCGGACATGACAAAGAAGATCCTCATGCCCACATCCGATATTTCAACAAGATCACTTCTACGATGAAGTTCCCGAACGTCCCCAGAGTATCGTCGGTAAAGCTATGCTTTTTCCAATTTAACCTCGAGGGTGCAGCCCGGATTTGGCTAAAAAAGAACCCTCCGATCGTTCAAACATGGGAAATGATCTGTTTTCCAAATTCCATCACAAATTTTTTTCCTCCTTCCAAACCACACATCTTTGAAATAATACCACGAGAGATTTACAAAGATTTGATGAGACGTTTTATAAGCATTGGGATAAGAATTAATGATCTCTCGGCAGTCCACATCATGGATTTTTCTGAGTTGCATCAACTTGATACATTCTATAATGCCTTGAACTCTAACGACCAAGATTCGTTAAATTCCACCGCGGGTGGCAACTTTTTGGACAAAATGCCTCGTGATTGTCTAAGAATCATTGAAAGCAAGTCCAAAGTCCGTAATTCACGCAAACAAACCCCGTTTGTTGCCGAAAGTGAGTACGAGCACTGTCCCCCCCCGGAATCTCTCCGAATTTGCTAAGTTAAAAGAAATGGAATAACTTTACTCCTTTGACAAGAAAAATAAATTCTCCCTCTCCTACTACCTTTAAAGCGGTTGAAGGAAAGTTTGTGTTACTTGCGTGGGGTCTCATTCCATACTACCAAACTTGTCCAGCCACTTCTGGCAACGTTTATCGAGATAATATCCAAGAATATGTCTCACAAGCAGCCGCAGCTAATTTCAACCAAGGAAACACCGGTTATCGAGCCCCGATTTCAATCAAATCGACCACACCGGTTTTCCCATTCCCGTTTCAAAACTACATGTGCAAAATCAAGATACAATTCAGCATCATTACAGAACCAAAACCCGAGGGAAATTTCAAACAGCTCCATCATGACCAACCCCCGTATCCATCAAGTCAAATCTCTCGACGCCCTCGAGTTTTTTCCAACCTTCCTGCATATTCAATGCTCCCGCCTATCAAGCTCCAGCTCCTTAAATTCAAGGTGTATCAAAGAAAGATTTCCATAGCTACTAAAACTAATGAAATGCTGTGAGAGAACATGCAAACTCAAGTCAATAAACATGCAAAATCAATTGATACAACTTGGCTACTTCAAACCAAAAGACTTGAAAGTAATCTAGTAACTTCATCAAAATGAATACCCGCCCTCTAACTTCGGGAACTCTCCCTATAAAAAACCGTTACCTAACCCGAAAGAGGATTTAAAAGGTATTACCACTCGAAGTGGTGTAGCTTACAAGGGACCCACGATTCCTATTACCTCTTCTTCTCCTAAAGTAATGGAACGTGATACCGAGGTCACAAAGGACACGATGCATCCTACTAATAATGGAAGCACCGAAGACGTCCCACCTCCGGTTGTCCCTATTGTCTATCATGAATCAATCTTTGAACCCGCAAATGCTCTAGTTAGTGCCTCAAGGCCTAACCAAAAAGCATCAATTCCATTTCCTTCAAGAAGAAATGATGAAAGACGTCGTGAGAAAGCTAACGACCAAATTGAGAAATTCTATGAAATCTTTCGGGATTTGAGTTTCGAAATTATTTTACGTATGCCTTGAATGCTCTATGGCCAAAAATACGCCTCGACTCTAAAACCTTCGGAAACAAGGAAAAGTTGAGTGAAATGGCTAGAACCCCATTGAATGAGAATTGCTCAGCCGTCATCCTAAACAAGTTACCAAAGAAACTTGGAGACCCTGGCCGATTTCTCATTCCATGTGAATTTTCCAGGATTAATACATGCAATGCCTTGGCCGATCTTGGTGCAAGCATTAATCTTATGCCATATTCCGTCTGGAAAACTCTCTCTCTTTCCGAACTAACCCCAACTTGCATGACGCTTGAATTAGCGGACCGTTCAATCTCTGAACCAATCGGTATCGCTGAAGACGTCTATGTGACGGTGGGAAAGTTCCAATTTCCTGCAGATTTCGTAGTCGTCGATTTTGAGCCAGACCCCCGAGTACCTCTAATTCTCGGGAGGAGTTTCTTAAAGACAAGTCATGCATTAATCGATGTATACGAGGGCGAGATAACCCTTCGTGTTGGCAGAGAGGCCATTACATTCAATCTGGACCAAACTTCGAGGTACACGGCTAACTACAATCATATGACGGCAAACCGAATTGACGTCATTGATATGGCTTGTGAAGAATACTCTCAAGAAGTTCTTGGTTTCTCAAATGTGATCTCGAGTGGCAATCCCACTCCTTACTATGATCCAATCGTCTCTACTTCTTCTCCAACCTTAACTCCATTCGGGGACAGTGATTTTCTCCTTTTCGAAGAAGCCGACTCTTTCCTTGCTTTAGAGGATGATCCAACTTCACCGGAAGTTGATCCAACTTATTATGACCCTGAAGGGGACATACTTCTCCTCGAAGCAATTCTCAATAGTGAACCACTCCCACCTCTCCAAGGAAATTATTTTCCTGACACTCGAAAAGATCTTAAGATTTGTGAAGCAAATCATGAAAATTCTTCCGTTAATGAGCCCCCTGAGGTTGAGCTCAAGGACTTGCCACCTCATTTGGAATATGCATTTTTGGAGGGTGACGACAAGTTGCCCGTCATAATTGCAAAAGACTTGAAAAATGAGGAAAAGGGCAAACTCTAATCGAAGGTTCTAAAGTACCACAACATAGCAACCATCACGTGGAAACTTTCCTGATAACAATTGGTATCAACCCAGAGTTTTGTATCCACAAAATACTCATGAAGAGGGACACGAACCAACGGTTTAGCAATCAAAGCGGGTAAATCAGAAAATCCACGACTCATCAAGAAAGAAGTTGAAAAACTTCTTGACGCAGGATTGATTTTTATCCGATCTCTGACAGCCCGTGGTAAAGCTCCGGTGCCATGTGTACCGAAAAGGGGTGGCATGAGAACCGTCATCAAAAACGATGAAAATGATCTTATTCCCGTACTCGATTGGTCACAGGGTGGGAGAGTGTGCAAGACGACTATAGAAAGTTGAATGAGGCTGACCGGAAGGACCACTTTTCCACATCCCTTCATGGACCATATGCTCGAAAAGACATCCGGAAACCAATTCTATTTGTTTCCTCGATGGCTTTTCGGGTACTTCCAGTTTCCCCAAGACCCAAAGGACCAAGAAAAGACAACCTTTACTTGCCCATACGGAACGTTTGCCTATCGCCGCATGCCTTTTGGGCTATGCAATGCACCTGGCACGTTCCAACGATGTATGATGGATGGCAATCTCCACACATATCGAAAAAAAAACGATGGAAGTGGTTTATGGATGTCTTTTCGTCCTTCGGGGATTCTTTCTCTACATGCCTATCCCATTTGGACAAAATGCTAAAACGGTGTGAAGATACCAATTTGGTCCTAAATTGGGAGAAAAGCCATTTCATGGTAAAAGAAGGCATTGTTCTTGGATACAAAATCTCCAAGTAAGGAATTGAGGTCCGAACCGAGCTAAAGTTGACGTTATACCAGCTCACCTCACTCCGACTACTGTGAAGGTTGTCGCCGAAAGTTTTTCTTGGGCATGCCAGTTTTTACCGACGTTTCATACAAGACTTCTCAAAAATAGCCCGCCCAATGACTCACCTGCTTGAAAAAGAGACTCCATTTTTCTTCTCAAAAGAGTGTATCGAATCCTTTAATACACTTAAAAAAATGACTTAGGCTCACCGATTTTTGGATTGCTCCCAGACGTGGGAACCTTGCCCTTCGAACTCATGTGTGATGCAAGTGATTTTGCAATTGGGGCAGTCCTAGGGCAACGAAAAAACAAGCATTTTCCAACCAATTCACTATGCCAGCAAAACCATTACTTGCCGTAGTGTATGCTTTTGAGAAATTTCGGTCATATCTCGTTTTGTCCAAGAGCATAGTGTATACGACCATTCTGCTATAAAGTATCTCTTCGCTAAAAAGAGCTAACCAAGATGATGCGGTGGATCTTTTTGCTCCAAGAATTTAATGTTATCATCCGAGACAAAAAAGAAGCAGAGAATCTGGCCACCGATCATCTTTCCAAACTTGAGAACCCGCATCAAGATAAACTCGAGAACAAGGAAATCACTGAAACATTTCCTCTCGAAACTCTTAGATCGTTTGCACTCGTGTTGATAGTTACCCCATGGTTTGCAGACTTTCGCAAACGTACCATGCGGGGAAGTTCGATGTCAAGGGAAAGTCAATCCCAAAAAAACCAAGTTTTTCAAATATGTCACAACACTACTTCTAGGATGACCCCTTCTTGTTCAAAATCTATGCAGATCAAATGATCCGGCGGTGTGTGCACTGCAAAGAAGCTCTCGACATTCTCAAAGCTTGCCACAATGGACCCACTTGGGGACATCATGGTGAAAATCTCACCGCCAAAAAGGTCTTTGATGTCGGATTCTTTTGGCCTTCATATATAAAGATGCCCCTCCACTCACAGAAGGATTTGGTTAAAAACTGTGACTCGTAAGCCAACGACAAGGAAAAATTTCACAAGGGATGGAATGCTCAAAATTCCATCCAAGTTTTGTTAAATCTTTGACTTTTGGGGCATCGATTTCATAGGGCCCTTCCCATAATTCTTAGAGGCAACAAATACATCCACGTGCGGTCGACTATCTGTCAAAATGGGTTGAAGCAAAGGCGCTCCCCACCAACGACGCCCGAGTAGTTTGCAAATTTCTTAAATCTCTCTTTGCCATATTTGGTGCCCCTCGTGCCATCATCAGTGATCATGGAACACATTTTTTCAATGACCAGTTTGCAAAGGTCATGCTTAAATATGGAGTCACTCGTCGTCTCTCCACCGCGTATCACCCACAGACAAGTTGGCAGGTTGAAGTTCGAATCGGGTTTAAAAAGAATTCTGAAAGGACAGTGGGCGAAAGATCATGCCTCTTGGTCGAACAAACTGGATTGACGCTCTCATGGGCCTTTCCGTACAGCTTACAAAACACCCATGGTGTGTAACTCCGTACATGCTTGTATATGGAAACATGTCATCCTACCGAGTTGAGTTGGAGCACAAAACTTAGTGGGGCCCCTTAAAAAATGCAAACTTTGATCTCAAAACCGCGTTGATCACGCAAAGCCAACTCAAAAATTAAGTGAACTGCGTGATCAAGCCTATTAAAATTTTGATCTCAAAGATCAAACAAAGAGTTCATGACTAAAGATCAAAAACCTCGTCGTTTTCAACGTCGGTGATACAAGTCCTCCTCTTTAAACTCAAGATTGAAATTTTCTCCGGCAGTTAAGTCCCGTTTGCCAGGACCATTTACCATCTGTTCAAATTTCCCGAATGGGAACCGTAATTATCTCCCAAAACTCATGAGCCAAACTCAAAGTAAATGGTCATCGTGTCTCAAGCACTACTTTGTTGAGGTGAAATCCCTGCTATGGAAATCCTGACCTCCAAAACATTCCCACAGGACAACTAAATGTCAGGAATAGGGTCCAAGCTTAGTGACCCTAAACAACTGCTTCGTGGGAGACACCCCAATGCTTATCCTAGTATTATCATAGTAGTAGTATGCTAGCATAGTAGTAATGAATAAGTGTTTAGTTGTGTGAGGAGGCGTGCCTCTAAACCTTATCCATGTTTGTGTTGTGTGCTGTTTTTGTTTCCAGGATGGTCCCGGATTTTCGAAGCCTCTCGTGCGTTCCAGAGCGTATTTTGTCCTTCGTTCACAAGAGCTTCACAATCCTCACTCTTCATTTGGGAAACCCGATATCCCTAACTTATCTACTAAACGTTTTATCTTTAAGCATACTTCATAAACGGCTTAGGATTTACGTAGAACCCCTTCGTAAAACATTGAGGGAACAATGTTTCATTCTAGTATGGGGGGGGATTCTCGATTTGATTTGGCCTGGCAAAGCCGTTGTGCTCCCAACGTAATCCGTTTTAACCACAAATTATTCAAAAAATGAAAAAATTTAAAAATTTTCAAAAATAAAATAAGTGTTTTGTCACAATTTTGGCTTTCTCCTGCTGTATAGTATGAATAAATTTTGGACCTCGATCGAGCGTGTTGAGCTCTAGCTTGTTCCTTAACTTTTAGACTAAGCGTTCACGAATATTCGTGAAGAACAAAAAATGATAGTGTTAAGTATGAACTGTATGCTAAACAAGGATTATTTGAAAATCTTAAGAGCTCATGTGTGTAATTTGTCGCTTATTCTCCTATAAGATTCTAACCTGACTAATATACGTGCTACTTTTGGAAATTAAACTTAAATCAATAATTTTTATGCAGTATATAGCAAAAACTTTAGACTTATTCAAATTTATACTTGAATTTTTCAAAAAAGACGTTTCCCCAATAAAAAAAAAATGAATGCAAAAATATAATAAATATAAACTTGTGAATTGAGATAAAAGGTTTTTTCTGTATCTTATGCCGCTCACAACCGATGTTGCAGGCCTTTCCAAAAGGTCAGGGTTACAACAGCATAAATAGTTAATAGTAAGTGTGAATAAAAGATCTCTTTTTTTAAATTCAAATGTGCTTTTGAAACTTTGGCAATAATTTTATAAGCTAGTATATACGAAAACCTAAGATTTTTGAAACCTAGAGGTCCGTGAGTCCCGATACTAGTCTCTGTGGGGTGTCAAAAGCCTGGTCACTTAACCGCAAGGTTGGGATGTGCCGAGACGAAAGTCGCTACATGGGATGATCTCGCCTTTAAACTCATTACTCTCGGGTGGAACTTGAAACATAGAATGTTGCAAAACATTGATCCATGGTTGAAATTCAAAATAGCACACACACCTAAATATAAATTGTCGGGAGTGAAAAGTTTACAAATTGCAAATATGAATAGTGTTAGCTCTAAACTACAAATTAACGGTGATATTCGTTTGACTTTGTTGGAATAAGTGAAAAGTTAGGAACGATGAATTTATCCTTTTTGGGGCATTCTAGGATCGAAATGCATCTTGTTCTATGATCCCTTAAAGTTATTAAATAACGAAAGTCAAAACATTCTAGTTAGTTGATTAATAAAAAAATGAAAATTACAAAAAGATGAGTAGGAATAGGTGTATATATAAAAAATGGTAAAGACAGGGTTTTTTAAAACTTATGAGTCTTTAACTCCCTTGATAAACACTTAGCTACTTTTCGAGTTATTATTCAGGGTGATTGAGAGTCTAGTTTTTTCCTAAATTAATACTTCATAGCATGCGTGAGGACAAGGGCAAATACCTTAGTATGGGGATTTGGTAGTGTTTAATTAACCACACCTTTACCTTTAAAAACAAGTAAAATAACCAAAAACGGACTTAAAATGCTAAAAAAATATGCTGTTTTGCTATTTGTGTTTGTGCAGGAAACGGATATCTAAGAAAAGGACGAAAAACGAAGCCAAAACGACAAAAACCGAAACACGAATGGAAAAGCGTGGAAAAGACAAAGCCCAAGAATGAAAAAGTCAACCCAAGTCAACCGCGAAAAATCCAAAGTCAAACCCAAGGCCACAAGTGAAGAAAAATAAGTTTAGGGACTATATATGCCAAGTCCCTAATTTATTTAATGAAGGAAAAGAAGAAAAATACTTGCAAGGGCTCATGCTGCCACTTTCAAAAGTTATAACCCATAAGGGCCATTTCTGCCAAGGTTTTAAACTTATAACAAACAAGGACCATGGATGCAATACCCTATATAACATTCGGGGGGTTATTCTGCCAAGTCCCCAAAACTATAACCCACAAGGACGAAATTTGCAAGGACAAGTATTACCATGAGGGACCATACTTGACAAACCCACAAACTCATAACTGTTTTTGAAGTACTGTACATCTTCCCAACAAGTTTCCCGCCAAACCCCACAACCCCACATCCTGTCTATATCAACCTCGTTGACCTCCCCACAACACTCCAAAACCATCACCATAACTAAACCCCACCCCCCACATGGCCTTGTCCACGGTGGCAATCCTAATTCCCATAAGTCAATCAAGGGTTTAGATTTAAGGCCTTGGGCACCAAGACAATCCAATGGCCAGGATTTATTTGTGTTTTCTACACACTCACAACAAGCACAAGAGCGGGTAAATGTCTCAGCAAACAAGCACAACAAGTAAAGACAAGGGCAAGTGCAAACCCTAGCTTATTTGGCTATAAAGGCCTTTGTAAGCCATTGTGGCAAAGAGTTAGTTATTTTTTTAGTGAGAATAGTTTTAGTGTGTAGTTTTAGCTCAGTTTAAATTTTAACTTAATGTACTTGTATTCTCTTTTAATGAAAATTCAGTTTAGTTTTACATTATGTTCTAAGTTACTTGTGCCTCTTTAAAAAACCATATAAGCTTTTAATATAAGCACTTTAACCTGTTTTTTTTTTACTTTGATACAAAGAACTTAAGAAAAATTGAAAGAAAAAAAGAAATGGTCACTGTTTGATAAAGGATGAATGAGAATAAAGGGATGCTCAATGGTTAATGCTTATCCTAGCTTATTTATAAGCTAATGGGTAGGTTTTAGAGCTTATTTAGGTACTCTTTATCCTGTTTTGAGCAAGGATCAAAGGTATGCTTTCTCTTTAAACTTTTTTAAAAATTACTGTAGCATTGCTTATTGTGGCTTATTTTCAGCTTATTAATGACTTATTGTGCTTATATGTGTTTAGTTATGCTTAAAAATGCTTTTTAGTTGCTTTTGTAGTCTTTCACTTAACTCATGTTGCTTTAAACTAGCTTTAATAAGCTTATTACTGTTGTAGCTTATTAGTTTTTCAAAGTGCTTATTTACCTGTTCTTTTTACCTTATTGTGCTTAACCATGCTTGCTTAATACTTGTTTTCAAAATTTTGTGCTTAAGCTAGTCTTTACAGTTTTAAAAATTCATTTTTAAAACATTAAGGGGTGTTTGGGTTAAGCCCAAAATGGGTCAAAAGAGAAATGTCATGGGTTGTGGCCATTTGGCCAAAGTTGGTTATCATTATTAAGCTCATTTAAGTCTGTTTTCCAAAATCTTTAAGTTCAAAAACTGTTTTTTAAGTTTTCTAAGTTGTTTATTAAAACTGTTGGTTTTAAGAGAAGCCCAAAGTGCTTATTTGGATAAGCCCTTGTAAACTTGAGTTTAGGTTTCAAAAGTGTGTCCTTTGTGGGTGTCTAAACAAGTTGTTAAAAGTGCTTTGAGTCATTTGATTTCCTAAGTCAAAACTGCCAACAATTTGGTGTCTCCTTTTTAAAAGAAAAAGCTCTTTTTAAGAACAAAAATCAGCAGTCTTAAATTGTTTTTAGCAAATGAAAATTTGAATATAAGCTCTTCACAAGCCATTTTTTTATCTGTTTACCATTTATTCTTCATTTTGAGCTTATTTGACAGCTTATTTTAAGCTGTCAAATTAAGCCCCCTTGTTTTTAGATTATTTGCCCTGGTGCTAGACACCATTTTTTAAGCCCACTTATCTAGCTTATTAGTGAACCTCAGCTCAAGCTTGTGGCTTTTCTAGAAAGCCAATAAGCCCTTTTATTAAGCCCTAGCTTTTCAGACCTTAAGTCATCCTCTAGGTAGCTTATTTTTAAGCTTAAAGTAGGGACTTGACTGTTTTTATTTAGCATAGTGTAGGATATAGCTTATTCTTGTTCTAGCTTATTTTGTGCTTTTTGATTGATGTCTTTGAGTTCTTAGTTGCTTATTAAGTGGTTTGTTGCCTGTGCTAGCTTATTTGTCCTTTCCATTGCTTATTGTGTGCAAGTCCAAAGCCACAACCTAGCAGTACTAACTCTTAAGTTAGTACTGCTGAGTGTTTAAGCCAACTTCTGGCTTATTGGGCTTATTTCAGTTGCTTATTTTTGTTCCTAGTAGTCATAATGTTTGTGTGTTAAGTTGTGTTTGCTCTTTTTCCCATTTTCTTTGCTTATTTGTTCACAAAAAGCCATTAAGAAAAGCCAACATTTGTCCTTAAGCTTAGTTAAGCTTTCTGTCTAGTTTAGCTTTTTCAGCTTATTTAATTGCTAGCTTTTAATTCATAGTGCTTATTTAGGTTAGGTTAGAAATCCCTTTAAGCTTATTTGTTCAAATTCTAGCTTATTAGTCCAAAGAGTCAAAAAGGAAAAGCTACTTTTGCCTTAAAGCTTATTTAAGCAAACTGTCCAAAGAAAAAGCCCTTTTTCAGCTTATTTATAAGCATTTTCAAAAAGTCGTAGTTATGAAAATTGTTAAGCTCAAGGAGCTTAACAAGTTTGTTTGAAAAGTTTTTGTAAAAAAAAAGGGGAGATAAGGGGAAACCCGGGTGAGCAAGACTCGAACCCGGCCTCTCCCCTTAATACACCCCTTTAATAACCAAAAACCCTTACCGCTGTGCCCTTGGGACTTCTACGTTAGAGTCCCAAGTGGTAATGTATTTAACCTTGTTTTGTCCCTTAAGCTTATAAGCTCGTTTGAGCTTATTTTCGGCTTATTTATAAGCCGAATTTTGGGCTTCTTATTTTTCTTAGGTAGGATTTTAGGTCTAGTAATTTTAGTATTTTTTTTCATTTTTTCAGAATTTTTAAAAATTATTTATATTTTTATAATTTAATTTCGTTATAAGTTTAAAAATTCATAAAAATTAACAAAATTATCAAAAAAAATATTTTTCCTTTTTATATTTATAATTTTTTTTATTAGTTTTTTATAAATAATTTAAAATTTTTATAAATTTTTAATAATTTTTAAAATAATATTGTAAAAATAAAATTATAAATATTTATATATTTATAATTATTTAAAAATATAATTTTTTTATATTAAATAAATTTATTTTTTTTATTTATAAAATTAATTATTTTATAATAAATAATTATTTTAAATATTAATAAATTAATTAATAATATAATTAAAATATTTTTTTTTTATATAATTTTATAATTTTATATAAAGGAAAAAATAAATTTAACTATATTATTATTAATTTTTAATAATATTTTAAAATAATAAAAATTTATTTAATAAAATATATTTAAATAATATATTATTTTATTTTTATTATATTTTTTATTTATTAATTATATAATTTATTTATAAATAATAATTTTAAATTAATGATCTATTTTAATTATTTAAAAAAATTTTTTTTATATATTTTATATGAATAAAATATTAGTATATATATATTTAATTAAAATTTTTAAATTTTATTTATAATATATTAAAAAATTTTTTTTATTTATTTTAACTATTTGATTTAATAAATATGTTTAATTAATTTATATTTTTTATTTTTTATTTTTTAATAATTTTATAATTTATATAATTTAATAAATAATTTTATTTTATTAATTAATAATATTAAATATAAAATTTTTTTAATAAATATTAATTAATATTAAATTATTTTATATTTATTATTAAAAATTATATTAATTTTAAATTATTAATATTATAAATTTAATTTTTTAATTATATTAAAAATTTTTATTATAATTAATTAAATATATTTATTTATTTAATAATATTATAAATTAATTTATTTATATGATTTTATTATTATTTAATTATTAATATAAATTTATAAAAAATTATTTAATTTAAATAATAAAAATAAATAAAAAATTTTATTTAAAATAATTTATAAATTTATATATTTATATTAATTAACTAATTATAAATATATTAATATAATATGTATATAATTTTATATAAATTATTAGAATTATATTATAATATATTTTAAATATTTATAGTATAAAAATAATTATTTTTTTTGATTAATTTAAAATAGAAAATACATTATTTAATTTTAATTTATAATTTTAATTAATTATTTAAATAAATAAAATTATATATAATTAATTAAATTTAAATTATAAAATAATTTTTTTAATATAAAAAAAAATGTTATAATTAAAGAATTTTTGATTTAAAAATAAAATATTATAATTATATATTTGTTTATATATAAGATTAATAATTATTTAAAAATAATGAATTAAAAATTATATTTAATTTATAATAAAATAAAAATATTTAAAAATATATTTTATATTTTATTTATTAATTATATTAAATATAATATATATTATATAAAAATTTAATTTTTTATATTTATATATATAATATTATAATAATTATATTCTATTTTAAATATTTTTTAAATATTAATTATAAAAATTATTTAAATTAATAAATATTTATATTTATTAATTTTGTTTATATAAAAAAATTAAGTTATAATTTATTTTTATATAAATTTTATAATTATTAATTTTAATATAATTAAAAAATTAATTATTTTTTTAATTTATTATTTTTTGATTATTATTATAAATATTATAAATTAAAATTATAATTTTTTTTTTTAATTAATTTAATATTTAATTAATTTATTTATTATAAATTTTATTTTAAAATTTATGAAATTTTTATAATAATTTTATATTAATATATAATTTATATTTTTGAATTTTTAATTTATAAAATATTTTTAATTAATTATTTTATATAATTAAAATTATATTTTTATTTATTTTTATTTAAATTATATTTATTTTAAAAATTATAAAAATAATAATATAAAAAGAATTAAAATTAAATTAATATTTTATTTAATATATTAATAAATTTTATTTATTTTATTATTAATTTTTAAAATAATTTTTATAAAATTTATTAAATATTTATTAAATATATTATAATATTTTTTATAAGTTTTTAATAATTTTTTAAATTTTAAAAATTAATTTTAAAAAGTATTATTAAATAATTAATTTATTTTATTTAATTATTTAATAATATTTATAAATAAAATTTATAAATTTATAATTTTTAATTATATTTTATATATATAATTATATTATGTATATATAATTATAATTTATTTTTTTATTTTTTTTTTTTTTTTTTTATAATTATAAATTTAATTTTATATTTTATAATTGTTTAATAAATTAATATTAATTTAAAAATTATATATTATTTTTTTAGATATTATTATATTTAATATAATTTATAAGGTATTATTATTATTATAATTAAAAAATTTAATTAATAAAAAATTTTTTAAATTATTTAATATTAAAATTAATTAATTATTATTATATTAATATTTATAAATTAAAAAAAAAAAAATTTATAATAATCTTTTTTATTAATAAATTTAAATTATTATATAAAATTATTTTATAAATTTTTATTTATTTATATTTATATTTTATTTTAATATATAATTTTATTATTATTATAATTAAATATTAAAAATTTAATAAATAAATTTTTTAAAAAATATATTAATATATTAAATATTTAAAATAATAAATTTTTATTTATATTTTTTAAATAAATTAATAATTATAAATATTAATTTTAAAATTTTTTTTTTATAAATTATTATTTTATTTTTATATTTATTTATTATATAATATAAAATATTATTAAAAATTAAAATCTTTTAAATTGATTTTTTTAAATTTAAAAATTGTAATTATTAATAATATTATATTTATATTTATATTATATAATTTTTTTATATGTATAATTTATAATATATATTATTAATATTATAAATTTTTTAATTTAATTAAAAAAATTAATTTATATTATATTATTATTTTTTTATATATTAATAAAAGTAAAAATTTTTTTATATTATAAAATAATATAATTAATTTTATAAATTTATTTTTAATAATTAATTATAAAAATTATAATATAATTAATTATTATTATTTTTTTATATAAATTTTTTCAATTATTAAATTAATGATATGAATTTAAAAATATTAATTAATATATTAAATAATTTAAATTTATAAAATTTATTTTTTTTTAAAAAAAATATAAAATTTTAATTTATAAGATATTATATTAAATAAAAATTTTTTTTTATATTTTATAATAAGTTAATTTAAAATTTATATTATAGTTTATTAATGTTATTAAATTATATTAATTAAATAAAAAAATAAAATTTTAAATTTAAATATTATTTATAAATTATTAAATTTTATTTTATTTTTTATATATAAATAAATATAAAAATTTAATTATTTTATAAAAATATTAAAATTAATAATATATAATTTAATTTTAAAATTGTTTATTAATATTATTTATATTATTATTATAATTATTATTTTTTATATTTTATTTTATTAAAATTGTTATAATTTATATTATTAATTTAATATTAAAAAATTATTTATTTTAATAATAAATAAAAATATTTTAATAAAAAAAATTTTTTATTTATTTTTTTTTAATTATTAATTTTATAAATTTTTAATTATAAATTAATTATATAATTTAAAATAAATAAATATAATATATAATTATATAATTTTTTATATTATTTATATTTAATATAAAATAATAATTAATTTTATTTATAATAAATTAAAATTAAATAATTTTATTATTATATATAAAATATTAAACTTAATATAAAAAATTTTATTTTTATTTATATTTATTATTTAATTATTTATTATTTTAAATTTTAATAATTATTATTTATAAAAATTTAAATTTATAAAAATAATTTTATAAAATAATTAATATAATTATAGTTTAATTTATATTTAAAATAGTAATAAATAAAAAATTATTATTTAAAATATTATTTTAATTTTTATTTAATATATTTTAATAAATTGTTTATAAATTTAAAATTTAAATTAAATTTCATAATTTTAATAATAATAAAAATTAATAAATTTATAATATTTATTTTTATATATTAATTAATTATTTATTTTTTTAATTATTTAATATTTAATAAAATTTTTAATTAATATAAATTTAATAATTTAAATATAAAAATTATTATATAATTAAAATAATATAAATTTTTTTTTTTTTATAAAAAATAAACTATATAATATAATTTTTTTTAAAAATTATAAATTAATATTTTTAATTAATAAAATTAATTTTTATAAATTATATTTTATAATAATTTTTTTTAAATTTAAATTTATTTTAATTTTTATTTTATATTTTATATATTATTATTTTATTTAATTAATATTAATATTTATTTAATATAATTTTAATTAAATTTAAAAAATTAATATAATTTATAATTTATATATTAAAAATATAATTTTTAAAAAAAATAATAATTTATAAATAATAATTTTTAATTAAATTTATTATATTTTATAGTTTAAATTATAAATTTATTTATTATATATAATAATTTTTAATAATAATTATTAATAGTTAAATAATATTAATTTAAAAATATTATTAAAAATATTTATTTTAAATTAAATTAAAAATATTTATTATATTAAATATTTAATAAAATTTAATATGTTTTTATTTATTTATTTTTATTTATTTATAAAAATAATAAATTAAAATAATATAATTTGATGTTAATAATAATATAATTTTTAAAATTTAAATTAATTTTATTAATAATATATAAAATAAAATTTAATGTAATAACATTTAACATTTATATCTTATTTAAATAAATTTTTTTTTTATTATATATATAAAAATAAATTAAAAAAATTATTAATAAAAATTTTTAAATTATTAAAAATAATAATATATTTATTAATAAAAATATAACTTATATATTTATAATAATAAAATATTTATATAATTAATATAATTAAAAATAATTCTTAATAATAATTATTAATATAATATAATTAATTATATTAATATTATAAATTATTTTTAAAAAAAAAAATAAATTATAATAATCTAAAAATTAAATATTATTAAAATAAATTTTTATATTTTTTTTATAATATTATTATATTAAAATAAATTATTAAATAATAAATATATAAATAATTAAAATTACTAATTAAATTTTAAAAAAAAATAAATAATATAATAAATATTTATAATATAAATATTTTAATAATATAATTATAAAAACTATTAATAAATAAATAAAATTTTATAAATATTATTTTAAATAAATAAATTATTATAAAATTAAAAAAATATTTTTTTAATAATAAAAATTAAAGATATATAATTTAATATATTAAAAATCATTAATAAATAAAATAAAATAATAAATAAAAAATAATTAAAAAAATTATTTTAATATATATTAAATTATTTATTAATATATAAATTATTAAAAAATAATTAAAATAAATAAAAAAAAATAATAAATAAAATTTAATAAATAATTAATACTATATAATAAATCATATTAAAAATAAATAATTTATTATATTAATAAAAAAAATAATCTAAATAAAAAAATTAAATAAATTATAATTAAAATTTCATTTAAATTATTATATACTATAATAAATAAATTAAATAATATTATAATATTTTTAACAAAATAATAAAGAAAAATTTATATAAATAATATTTTAACAAATTTATTAAATATATTAAAATTAATAATAAATAAAAAATTTAAATAATTATTAAAATAATTATTAATTAAATTTTAATAAAATATTTAAAAATAAAATAATAAAATAACAAATTTTTTTAAATAAATAGTTAAAATAATTTACTTTTATAAAAAAAAAATAAATATATAAATATATTAAAAAATTATTATATATTACATTAAAATTAAAAAAAATTAAATATTTAAAAAATAAAAATAATTAAATCAATAAATATAAAATATAATTTATTATAATTAAAATAATTTTAAAAAAATTAAAATTTATAAATAAAAAATAAATTTAAATAAGTTAATAAATAAATATTAAAATTTTCAAAATTTTAATTAAAAAAATTTATAATAAATATAAATATATTAATAAATAAATAAAAATTAATAGTAATTAAATATTAAAATATTCATAAAAATAATAATAATAATTAATAATTAATTACATATAAAAAAATATCTAAAATTTTAATATTTAGCATATTAATTTTTAAATTTTAAAATACAAATTACAATATAAAATATTTAAAATATAAATTTTATATATATTTTAATTTAAAATTTAAATAAAATAAAATATAAATATAATAATATAAAATTAAATAAAAATATATATTTTTTAAATAATATTATTAAATTATCTTAATTAAATTTATAAATTTATAAATTAAGTTAATAATTATAAAATTTTTATATAATTTTAAAATCTAAAATTAATTATTATTAAATAAAAATAATAAAAATTAAAAAATTAAAAAAATATAATATTAATATTATATTATAATATAAATATAAATTAAATATTACTTATAAATAATTGAAATTTTATATATATTAAATTTAATATATAAAAGTTATTATATAAAAAAATAATATTTTTAATTATATAAATTTTAATTTAATTTTAAATTTATTAATAAAAATATTATATTATATAATATTTATATAAATATATAATTATAAATAAGTAAAATCTAAATAATAATAATTATTTATAATTAGTATAAAAAAAAATTTAAAAATTAAAAAATAAATAGTGAAAATATAAGTTAATATTAAAATAATTTTATATATTATAAATTAATAAAAATAATTACTTTTATTATTTTATATAATATAAAAATAAAAAAAAAATAAATATAAATAATATAATTAAAATTATTTAATAATAAAAAATAATAATTTATAAATTAAAAATTAAATATAATTAAATATAATAAATAATAAAAATATATAGTATATATTTAAAATTAATATTTTATTTATATTTAATTAAAAATATTTATAAATAATTAATAAATAAAAAAATAAATATAATATTAAAATTTTTTTTTGTTTTTTTTATTTTTTTTTTTTTTTTAATTAATTATTTATATAGATCTTTTTTTAATATAATTTTTTTTATTTTTTTTAATTTTTTAGTTTTTTTTTTTTTTAATTAATTTATAAATTAAAAATATAATATAATAATATTTTAAAATTAATAAATTTATTTTAAAAAAAATTAATTATAAAATTAATCAATAATATAAATAAATTTTAAAAAATAATAAAATAAATATATAAATAAAAATAATATAAATTTAAAAAAAAATTAATATTTTATTATATAAAAAAAATAAAAAAAAAATAATAATTTATATAAATAATATAATAAATTTAATATTAAAAATAGTAAATAAAATATATTTATAAATATTTTATAAATATAATATTAAAAAAAAATAATTTATAAAAAAACATGAAAAAAAAGATTTATTAAATTATAAAGAAAATTAATAACAAATATTAAAAAAAATTTAAAAAATTAAAATAAATTAATATAAAAAAAATAAAAAAATCTATTTATATATAAAATATTAAAAAAAAAAAATAATAATTTAAAAAAAATATAAAAATAAAAAATATAATAATAATTTAAATAAAATAAATTATTATTTTATTTATAAATTTAAAAAAAAAAAAATATAATAAATAAATTTAAATAATAATAAATTATATAAAAATATATATTATTATTTTATAATTTTAATATGAATATTTTAATTTATAATAAAAAATAAATAAAAATATTTATATATTTATTAAAAAAAAATAATAATTTAAAAATTTAAAAAAATAAATAAAATATAAAATATATTTATTTTTTTAATTATGTATTATAAAAAATTTTTAAATAAATTATAATTTAAAATAAAATTAATTATAAATTAATATATAATTATATAAAATAAATTAAACTATAATTAAAAATATGATAAATAATTTAATATATTATAAATATTTTTTAAATTAATATTATAAAAATAAAAATTATTTAAAATATATTTAATTAAAAAAAACTTAAAATAATAATATTAAAATTATTATATTAAATTAATATAATAATAAAATATTATGATATAAATTATTTAAAAAAAATTAAAAAATAAACTATAAAAAAAAAAAATAAATATTAAAATTTATAAATAAATTTTTTATAATGTTTAATATAAAATTGAATATTATTATATTTATTAAAAAAAAATTTAAAAAAAATTATAAAATAATTAAATATTTAAATAAATTAAATTTAAAAAAATTATAAAAATTTAATTTAATAATAATAAATAATAATAAAAAAAATTAAAAAAATTTTATAATCATTTATTAAAATGATTATTAATAATTAAAAAAAATATAACAATAAATTTTTAAAATTATTAATTATAAAATAAATTATTAAATATTTTTATAAAAATATAAATATATTAAATATAAATAAAAAATTTTAAAAAATAAATTAATTAAATAAAATTTTAAAAAAAATATATAAATTTAAATATTTTAAAAATAAAATTTAATAAAAATATATTATATATAAACTAAAAAATAAAATTATAATATATTAATAATTTTAAAGTTTTAATTTTTAAAAAAAATAATTATTTTTTTAAAATAAAATTATAATAATTATAATTTATTATTTAATGTCAATTTATATTAGAAATTTATATATAATATAAAAAATTAATATAAATAAAATTTAAATTTAATTAAAAAATATATTATAAAAAAATTAAAAAAAAAAATTAAAATAATAATAAAATTAATAAAAATTAAAATATTAATATATAAATAATAAATTAATAATTAATAATATATATATATAAAAAATTTTGTATTATAATAAAAAAATATATTAAATTATATTTTAAAATTAATAATAAAAAAATTAAAAAATTTATAAAAAGATTATATAGTATAAAAATATTAATATATATTTTTTTTATTAATTAATAATATATAAAATAAATAAAATATAAAAGATATATAAAATAAATATTAAAATATATATAAAAAATATTTTATTAAAAAAAAATATTATATAATTAAAAATTATTTAATATTTTAATTAAAAAAAAATAATTAAATTTATTAAAAAATTTTATATATAATTTTATATATTATAAAAATTATTTTTTATTTTTATATATATTAATATAATATAATATATATAACATAATAAATATATTATAAATAAAAAATATTTAATATAATAAATAATATTATTATTTAAAAATTAAAATAAAAATAAATATTAAAAATTAAAAAAATAATAATATTAAAATATTAAAATATATTAAAAATAATTAATATAATTATATTATAATTTTTATAATTATAATATATAATTAAAAAAAAATAAATAATTAAAAATAATATTTAATAAAATTTAAAATTTTATAAAAATAAAATAAATATAAATTTAATTATAATATAATTTATATTTTATAAAATAATAAAATTATTATAATTTATATATAAATTTAAATTTTTAATAAAATATAATAAATTTTATTTAAAATAATTAATATAATAATAATAAATAAAAAAATTTAGATAAAATATTAGGAATAAAAACATAAAAAAATTTAAAAAATATTAATTATATAAGTTTAAAATTAATTAATGTATAAACATAAATTATCAAAAAAATTTATAAAAATATTTTTTATAATCAATAATTTATAAAAATTAATTATATTATATAGTAAAAAAAATTAAAAAATAAAATTAAATTAATATATAAATTAAATATATAAAATTTTTAATTTTTAAATTTTAAATTAATATTAATTTAAAATAAAAAAAAAAAATAAAATATAAAATAATTTATTTATTTATATTAAATATTTAATAAATAAATTTTTATAAATAAAAATATAATAAATTTTATTATTTAATAATTAACAATAAATTAATTAAATAAAAAATTATATAATATTTAAATAAAAAATATTTATAAATTAATAAAATAATTTAATTAAAATATTATATAATAAAATTAAAAAATTTTTATTAAAATTTTAATTTATAATATATTAAAATATATTTAAAAATTAATTAATATAAAATATAAAAAATAAAAAATAAAATTTTAAAAATAAACAAAAATATTTAATAATATGAAATAATAAATTAATATATAATAATAAATATATAAAAAATATAAAAAATATTTATAAAATATAAAAAAGAAAAAAAAGATAAAATTAAAAATATAATTATTAATTTATTATAAAATAAAAAAATTTAAATATTTTTTAAAAATTAAATTATATTTAAATTTTTATTATTAATTAAAATTTAAATTAAATTTATTTTTTAAATATTTCTAAAATAATATAAATAAATATACTTATATAAATAAAAAAAATAAAATAATAATAATTATAAAATAAAAATAAATTATAAATTAAAATTAATAAATCAAAAATTTAAAAAAATAATAAAATTTATTTAAAAAAAATTTATTATAAATAAAAATAAAATTTATATATTTTATAATCAATATTAAAAAAAATAATTTAATAAAATAAAATATTTATAATTTATATTAAAAATATGTAATATTTATTATATATAATAAAATAATTAAATTAAATATTAATATATATTATATTAAATTTTATTAAAAATTTTAATTTAATTATATATAGATTTTTATTAAATAAGAATATAAATAATTTATTAAAATAATAAAATTTTTTATTTTAAATAATTTTAAATATTAATATAATATAATAAAATTAATATATATTAAATCAATTATATAATATTATATTAAAATGTAAATATAATTATTAAATAAAAAACAAAATTAATAATTAATTATAAATAATAAAATTAAAAAAATATTTTAAAATCAAAAAAATTAAAATATAAAATTTATTTTATTTATTAGTTTTTTTATTATTTTTTTTTTTTATTTTTTTTTATTTTTTATAATATATTTATATTATATTTTTTTTTTTTTATAAAGTTTTATTTTTTGTTTATTTTTTTTATTTTTTTAATCTAATTCTATTTTTTTCATTATATATTTTTATTTTTTTTTTTTTATTATTTTTATATTATTTTTTTTTTTTTTTTTTATTTTATTTTATTATTTATTTTTTTTATTTTATTTATTTTAATTTTATTTAATTATTTTTTTAATTTAAATTTACTTGAATTTTTTTGATTTATTCTTTTTTTAAATTTTGTTTTTATTATTTTTATTTTTTATTATTTTATTTAATTTTTATTTATATATTTTTTTATTTTTTTTTTATTTATTTTTTATAATTATTTTTTTTAATTTTTTTTTTTTTTTTTTTTATTTTATTTTTTATTTATTAAATTTTTTTTTTTTTTTTTTTTTATTTTTTTTTATATATTTTTTTATTTCCATTATATTTATTTTTATATTTTTTTATATTATATAATTTTTTTATATTATTTATTTATTAATATTTTTTATTATTTAAAATATTAATTTATTTAATTTTTTTTTTATTTTTTAATATTTTATTTTTTTTTATTATTTCTAATTTTTATTATTATTTTTGTTTTTTTTTTATTAATTTTATTTTTTTTTTTTTATTGTATTAGTCTTATTATTTATTAATTTTTTTTTTATATATTTATTTTTTTTTTTTTTTACATCACACCAGAAAAAAGAAAAAAAACTCAAAAACCCCCACCCCCAAAAAAAAAAAAACCCCAACAACCCCCACACCCCCCAAACCACCCCAACCAAACAACCCAACCCCCCCAAAACCCAAAAAACACCCCCCACCAATCTCACACCAAACCCCCTGCCCCACACCCCACCCCCACTCCACCCCCAACACCCCAACACCCACCACCAACCCCCACACACACAAAACACACCCCCCACCCAAACACTACACCACCAACCCAACATCAACCCTCAACTAACCAACCCCCCCCCCACAAAAGCACCAACCACCACACACACACAAAAAACCCCACCCCCAACACCCTACCCCCCCCCCACACCCCCACGACACCACCACACCCAAACCAACACACCCACCCCCAACACCACAACACCACCATCCATATACCCCCCCAACACCCCCCCACCCCACAACACACAACAAACACTTCCCAAAAACCACACACCCAACCACACACCCCAACAACACCCACCACACCACAACACCAACCACCACAAAACCCCCACAACCCCAACCCACACCAAACAACCCCCACCCACCCACCACCCCAACCAAAACCAACAAACCAAAACCTACAGAACCCCAAAAACAACGAAACCCCAAACACCACTCCACACCAACCCCACCCCCCACACACCAAACCACACCCCACACCCAACCACAAACCACAAACCCCAAAACAACAACCCAAAAACCCCCAACAACCCCCACCCCCAACCCAACCAAAAAAACCACACCACACCCCACAACCGCCCACACAACCACCCAAAACTACCAACACCCAAACACCAAAACACAACACCACCACCCACAACAACCCACAACACAAACACACAAAACCCCCACACAAACACCCCCACACCCACCCCCAAAAACACCCAAAAAAACAACCTCCCACCCCCACACACACCCCCCCACCCACCCAACCAAAACACCCCCGACCACGCGCCAAGCACCCCAACACACACCCCCCCCCCCCCCAACCCACAGCCCACCAACAAACCAACACCATCCCACCAACCAAAAACCCCACACACAACACAAACCAACCCGACCCACCACACCAACACCACCACCCAACACCCCACCCACACGAGCCAAAACCCCCCAAACAAACCCCAAACCCCACCAACAACCCCACCAAAACACACCACCCCCCAAAAAACCCCCACCAAAGACCCAACCACCCAACCCTAATCCCCCCCCAACAACAAAACACACAAACCCCAAACCCCAACCACCACACAAAACCCTCCAGCAAAACACCACCCCCAACAACCCAACACACACCAACCCCCCCACCAAAACACACACCCCCAAACCCAAACACACCACCAACACCCCACCAACCCACCACAAAAAACACAAACGACACCCCACAAACCAAACCCAAACCAACACCCAAACACCACAACCCACCCCCAACACAACAACCACCCCCAACCCCAACACCCCACACAAAACCCAACAAAAAACCCAAAAACCCAACCCCACACAACCACCAACACCCCCCAACCACAACCCCCAACAAACCAAACAAACAAAACACCAACACCCCCACACCACAAACCAATACCCCCCCCCCACACAACCCAACACAAAACCCCCCCAAACCAACAACACAAACCCGAAAACTCACCCACACCCCCCACACACCACCACACACACACCCACCCACCCAACCCTAACAACCCAAACCACACAACCCCCACACCACACACAACCCACCACCAACAAACCACCCCACCCACCAACAACCCAAAACCCCACACACCAACAAACCCCCCCACCCCCACAAACAAAACAAACCCCCCCCACACCCACCCACCACCAAGCAACCAAACCAACAACACCCCAAGCCACCCAACCCAAACCAGAACCCCATACAACAAAACACAAAACCCACCACCACACCCACCCCACCTACAAAACACACAACCCCCCCCCCCACCAACACCAACCTAAACCACACAAACCCAACACCCAACCCAAACACACCAGACCCAACCCACCAACACCCCCCCAACCACCACCCCCAAACACACCCAAACCCCCCACCACCACCCAACCACCCCAACACAACCCCACACACCCCCACAACGAAAACCACAACCCCAAACCAAACCCAAAAAACAACCCCCCACCACACCACAACACCCCACACCACACCTCCCACACCCACTCACCACAACCACCCAACTCCAAAACCACAACAAACCACACAAAACCACATACACCCACCCACAAAAAAACACACCAAACAACACAACCCCCACCCACCAAAAACCCCACCCCTCCCCCACAACCCCCCCAACCCCCCACACCCCACCAAAACCCTCACCCTCAACACATAACCCACAACACCCCCAAAAAAAACCCACCCCCCACACAACAACACACAAAACCCACCCCAAAGCCCCACCGACACCACACACAAACCCACCCACAAACCCACACCCCCCCCCCCCCCAAACACACACCACCCAACCACACCCGACAACCCGAACCCCCCACCCCCCCCAAACCCAAAACACCCCCAAACCCCCCACCACCCACCCCCACACAACCCCACCCACCACGCCAACACCCACCTCCACCACCCACCACACAACCACCCACCCAAACCAAAAAACCAACACACAAAAAACCCAACACCCCCCCCCAACCCCAATCAAACCCCCACCACAACCCAAACCCACCCCCCCACAACCACCCTAAACCCAAACCCCCAACCAAACAACAAACAAACAACAACAAAACACCCCAACAAAAAACCCACAAACAACCCACACCAAAAAACACAAACAACCCCCTCCCCCCACCACCACCACACCACCAACAACACACAATCCCACACTACACCCACACCCCGACCCCCCCCACAACACAACCACAAACCAAACCCCACACAACCCCAACACACACCACCACACCAACACCCCCCCCCCACAACCCCCACCACAACCACCCACCCCCCCCACAAGCCCCTCCCAAAAACACCCCACCACAACAACCCCACACCCACACCCCACCCACACCACCACACCAACCCCCCCCAACCCCAAAACCCACCCCAACAACCACCCCCCCACACCACGAACCCCCCCCACAACCACAATCACAAACCCCCCCCCCCCACACACCAACAAACCCACACAAAAAACAACCACCCAACCCCAAACCCCAAAAACCCAAAAACCCCCCAACAAAAAACGCCACCAAAACAACCAAACAACAACATAAAAGCCCAAACACCCCCCCACACAAAACCAAACACCCAACAACAATCACCCCAAAACAACAGAATCAAACCCAAAAAACACCACCGACCCAAAACAAACCATACCCGCAAAAACCAACACACCACCCACACATAAACACCCCCAACCACACATCAAAAACACACCCCCCAAACCCCCACCCAACAAAACAACCCCCAACACCTTTAACCCACCACCCCGCACCCCCCCAACAAACCAACAACCCCCCCCACCTCCCCAACCCCCCACACAAACACCCCCCACAACCACCCCCAAACCAACCACACCAACCCACACACACCCAACCCCAACCCCCCCCCACACAACCCCACATCCCCCCACCCCAACCAACCCACACAACAACCCCCCCAACACCAAACACACCACCCACCACAACCACCCACCCAAACAAACCCACCACCCCCAACCCCAGCAGAAACCCCCAACACAACACCCCAACCCACGCCACCAACCAAAAAAAAGAACCAAAAACCCCCACACCAACAACAACACCCCAAAACCCACCACACCCCCACCAACCACCAACACACGCCCCAACAACCACCCAACCAACCCACCCCCCCCCACCAAAACAAACCCCACACAAAAAAAAACAAACACCCACAAAACAACCACAAACAACCACCAACACGCCAACACCAAACCACAACACCCAACACAAACCCAATCACCAACACCCACAACAAAACCGAACACCAACCACCCAAACACCCAACAACACCCACACAAAAACCCACAACCACCCCCCCACAACCCCCACCAACCAACACCCACCCGCAACCCACCCACACCACACCAACCACCAAAAAACCACCCACCCCAACCACACCACACTCCACCCAAACCACCCCCCCACCCACAAAACCAACACCACACCCCCCACAACACCACCCCCCCCCCCACACCCCCCACCCCACAACAAAACCCCCACGACAAAACAACCCCAACCCCCCCACCCAAACACCCAAAACCTCACGCCAAAACCCAAAACCCACAAAAACACCCCCAAAAAAAAACACCCCACCCCCCCCCAACCACACCACCACACCACCACCACACGACCCCCAACACACCAACCAACCCACCGAACCCAACCAAACAAACCACACAAAACCCATCCCAACACCACCCACACACAACCCCCCAACCACACCAATACCAACCAACCCCGAACAACCAACACCAAAAACCCACCCCCCAAACACCAAACCCCCAACCACAAAAACAAAAACAACACCACAAACACCCACAACACCCCCCAAAAACACGAACCCCCGCACCCCCACCCAAACAAACCCCGACAAACCACCTCCACACCATCCCACCCCCACCCACCAAACCAGAACCACCCCAACCCCACCCCCACACCCCCACAAAAAACAACCCCCTAACCCCAACACAGCAATCACACCCACCAACAAAAACCAACCAACCCCACCCACCGCACCCCCCCCTCAAACCCCACCAACCCCAACACCCCAAAAACAACACCAACCCACCCCCCCCGAAACCCCCCACCACCCCCCACACCCCCCAACACCAAACCCCCCCATCAACCACACCAAACCACAAACCCACCAACCCCATATAAAACCCCCACATACCCAAACCCTAACCACCAACCCCAACACACAACCCCAACCAACCCCAAAACCGCAACAAAACACACGACCCAAACCCACAATCACCACCCACCCCAACCAAACCCCACCCCACAACACCCCAAAAAAACCAAACACCCCACCCAACAACCACCCGACCCAAAAACCCACCAAACCACCCCCAAAACCCCCTCCACCCCAACCCCACCACCCCACACACCAACCAGCAAAAAACACCCCCCCCCCCAAAACACACCAAACACCCAACTACACTCAACCACACCAACACAAAACCACCCCCAAACCAAACCCCACAACCCCCCCACCACAAACCCCAAAATCCAACACCCAACCCCCAAAACCCAACACCCACCCCACACCACCCAACCCCACCCCCACCACCCCAACCCCACAACACAAACAAGACAACCAACACCCGCAAACCACCCCCCCCACGCAACCCCCCACCACCATCCCCCCCCACACAAACACACAAATACACCACAACCTAAAACATACCCCAAAACCACACAATCCCAACACACACCCACACACCAAACCCCCCCACACACACACAAACCACCCCCACCCCACCAACAACACCCCAACCACACCACCACACACACACAAAGCCACCACCCAAACAACCACACCCAAAACCCCCCAAAACAACCCCAAACCCCACAACCCACCACCACCAAACCACAACCACCACACACACCCCCACACACCAAAACCCACACCAAAACCCCCACCAGCCACACACCCCCAACCCACCCACGACACCACCCCCTACAAACCCCAACACAACAACACACCAAAACACCCAAACCACCCCAACTCCACCACACCCCCACAACAACCCCCCAACCACAACACAAAAAAACAACAAACCCCCACCAACTCAACAAAACACCCACCAACACACAACCAAACAACCCCACAAACAACCACCCACAACACCCACCACACAACCCAAAACCACACAACCATACCAAATAAAACACCACACTCAACCCCCACACCCACCCACAAAAACCACCCCCCAACCCCCCAACCCCAAAACAACACCACCCCAAAAACCTAACCCCAAAAACACCACAACCCCCCCACCACACCCCCAAAAACAAAACACCCTAACACCAACACACACCAAAACCCCCCCACAACCCCACTACCCCCCCCCCAAACACCAAACACACCCACACACCCAACACCCAAACCCACCCACAAACCATCCCCACCCAAACCATAAAACCCACACACACACCCACAAAACACACCCCCCCCGCAAAAACCAAACACCCACCACACACACCCACACACCACCACAACACCCAAACGCCCCCAAACAAAACCCCAACACACACACACAGCACCAACCCCCCCACCCAACCCCAAACCCAACCAACACCCCAACCTCCAACCCACCACCCAAACACACCAACCCCAACACCACACCCCCAAAACACCCCCAACCACACACCCAACACACCCCCAACACACCAACCCACACCACAACACCCCCAAACCAACACCACCACAACCCACCCAAGCACACCCAACAAAAAAAAAACACACCCCCCACCAACAAACACCACCCCCCCCACAAACCCCCACCAACCACCCCCCCCAAATACCAACACACCAACACACCCCAACCCCCAAACAAACCAACCAAAACTACCCCACGCACCCAACCACCACCCCACCCCAAACAACACCACCCCCAACCAACACAAAACAACAACCACCCACCACCCCACAAACCCAAACCCGCACCCCAAACCAACAGCCCCCAAACCAAAAACACCCCAAAACCCGCACCACAACCCCCACAACGACAAAAAACCAAAAAAACAGTCCAACCACCCCCAAAAAAAAAAAAAAACTCCACACCAAAACACAAAACACCCACACAAAACCAAAACCCCCCAAAAACCTACACCCCACACACACAACCCCCCCCCACACCCAACCCACACCACAAACACCCCCCAACACCTCACCCCACCACACACAACACGCCAAACCCTAAACACCCACCCACCCACAAACCAAACACCCACACAAAAACAAAAACCAACCACACACACCAAACAAACCAACCAAACAACCAAACCAAACAACCCAACAAAAACCACCACAAACACCACCACCCAAAAAAAAACAACACACCAAACAAAAACAACAACACCACCAACCCCACACCCACACACAACCAAACCCACCACCAAACCCCAAAACACAACAAACCCCACCCACAACCCCCCTACACAAACACACCCCCCAAACAAAAAACCACACCCACACACCCCACCCCCCACAAACACCAACACCCCCACCACACACTCCACCCACCACACCCCCCACCCACACCAACCAAAACAACACACCCAACCCCAACCCCCACCCACACCCCTCCCACCACCTCCCACCACGAACAAGACACAAACAACCACAAAACCACCCCAACCACACCCCCCACCACACCCACCCAACAACACAAACCCCCAATAACAAACCACACCCACCACCTACAACCCCCCCCACCCCCCCCCACACCCACCCCCCCACCAAACCCAAAGCCGACTACCCCACACCCACAACCCCCCAACCACCCCAACCCACCCTACCCACCACCCCCCCACCCCCCCAAAAACCAACAGAACCCACCCCAACCCACCACCACCCCAAACCCCACCAAACCCCACCAAACCCCAACAACACACCTCACACAAACCCACACCACCCCCAACCGAAAAAAACAAAGCGGATTAAAAAAAAACAAAAAAAAAAAAAAAAAAAAAAACGTAACCACACCAAACCCACGCAAGAACCAAAAAAACCACAACACCAAACCAACAACCACACCCACGCCACACACACATCAAACCCCGCAACCCCACATAGCCCACCCCCCACACACACAAACCAACAAAACCACACCACAACCAAAAAACACCCAAAAAAACAACACAAACCCCACAACTAAAGACCAACAAAAACACACAACACCCCACCCAAAAAAAAAACACAAAACAACCAACAACAAAAAACCAACACAAAACAAAACACACCCCCCACCAAAACAACACCACCCCACCACCACCCAACCCCCAAACCACAACAAAAAAAACCCAAACCAAAAACCCCCCAACCAAACAACCCACGAGCACAAAACAAACCCCAAACCACGCCAACCAAACACCAACACAAAAAAAACCCAAAAAAACCCCACACCACCCGCCTCCGAACCTAACAAATAACAACCCCCACCAAATCCAACAAAACCAAACCACAACCCAAAGACAACAAAAAAAACACCAACCTAACAAAAAAACACCCCAACCCCACCCCCCACACCACCCCCAAAAAGAAACCACCAAAAGCACACCAAACACAAAACAAAACAAAACCAAAAAAAAAATCAAAAACCACCCCCCCCCACAACCACCCCACCACAATCCAATCCAAACCCCCCCCCCCCAACAACCAAAACCAACCACCTACCCAACCCACCACCAAAAACCAAAAACCCATACCACAACCAACACCCCACCAAACAAACACCCCCAAAAACAAAAAAACAGCCACAGCCACACCACCACCCCACAACACAAACCAGACAACCAACACAAACCAAACACAACCCACAAAACACAAACACAAAACAAACACCACCCTAAAAAACAAAAACACACACCAAACCAACCCACAAAACCAATCAACAAAAAAAACCCACAAACCACACCAAACACAAACCACCCTACCACACCAGACACACACAAACACACACAAAACAACACCCACCCCCACACAACACAAACCAACTCACCACCAAACAATCAAAACCCACCAAAACCCAAAACCACCAACCACACACAAAAAAAAACCCCCAACACAAAAACAACAAAAACCACCAACCCAAAAAACACCCTACAAACCACCAAACAAAACCACAAAAACAACACCTCACCAAACACCAAACCAAACACTACACCCCCGCACCCCAAAAACCCAAACCCAAATAACCCCACACCCACAAAACACCAACACAAAAACAAACCCCAACAAAAAACAACCACAACAACCCCCCCACAACACAAAAACACCACCCCCCCCCCAAACACAAAACCCAAACCCAACCACCAGAGCACAAAAAAGAACCACATAGCCTAAAAAACCAAACAACAAAACAAAAAACACAACCCCACCAAACCCCCCAAAAACAAAACCAAGCCAAACCTACGAAACCACCCACAACTCAAAAAAAACACAAAAAAACACCAAACAAACACCCACCAACAAACACCCCCACCCAAAAAACCCCACCACAACCCACCATACCAACCAAAGACCAAAACCCAAAACCCACACCAAGAACCAACACCAACACACCACACCACCAACCAAAAATAAAACAACCCCCACCCCGAACCAAACCAAAAAAGACACACCCACCACACAACACACAGGCAAAAACACCCAAAAATAAACACCAGAACCACAACAAAAACAACCAAACAAAACCACCACCCAACACCAAAACAACAACACACACAAAACCCAAACACCCCAAACACCCAAAAAACCCACAACTAACAAATAAAAAAAAACGATTCCCCCCAGAACCCACCCCAAACCCCCAAACACCCCCCCACAAAACACACCCCACCCCCACAAAAAAAAAAACGCCCAACCAACACAACCAACTCCACCCCCACAAAAAAAACGCAACCAACCCACCCCCAACCCCAGGTAAAAAAAACACAACAAACCACACCACACCAAACCACCAACCAAACACCCCAAACGACCCCAACCAACACACCACACCCCACACACCCCCACCCAACCCCAAACCATCACAACCCACACAAAACCCCCAACACAAAAAACAAACCCACCAACCCCCACCCCCCAAAACCAAACAAAAACCACCCAAAACCAAAACAAAAACCAACAACAACACACCACCCACCCCAAACAAACACACACCACAAATCACACCCCAAACAACCCACCCACCCACCCCCCACCAACCACCCAAATCAAACACACAAACCCAAGCACCGACACACCCAACACAAAACCAAAAACCACAAACAGCAACCACACCCCCACCACAACCCAAACCCAACCACGAACCAGTGCAACATCCCCAACCCAAACCCAAAAAAACCCCACCCACAGACAACCACCCCACCAACCCACCAAAAAAAAACCAACCAACAAAAACCACACCCCCACCCAAACCCACACCCAACAAACCCACCACCCAACCCCACAAACACCACAACAACCCGCACCACCCCACCACACAAACAAAAATTAACCCCACCCCACAACACACCAATGGTGAAAACACTAACCCACAACCACCAAACCCCCCACCCCCCCCAACCAACACACCACAACTAACCAACCCAACAAAACCCCAAACCAACCCACAAACTCACCACAACCAACAAAACCACAACACCACCAAAAAACCCCCCACTCCAACACAGAAAAAAAGAACTTTATAAAAAAAAAAAAAAAAAAAAAACAAAACAAAAAAAAAGAAACACACAAAAGAACAACAAAACACCCAACCCACACACCCCCACACCCCACCCAACACCCAAACACACCCCCCACCACCCCCCCCCAAACCCACCCCACACTAAACCACACCAACAAAAAACAACCCACAACCACCACAAACCCCACAACACACCCACACACCCAATACCACAACCACAACCCAAACACCCAACAACACCCACCACACAAACCCCAACACACACAAATCCCCACCCCACACCCAACCAACACAACCCAACACAACCAAACCCAACGAACACCCCCCACTCCAACCAAAACTCCCACCAACAATAACCCCCAAACCCCCCCACTCCTCAACCACCCCCAAACCCAACACCCCCACCAACCCACAACAACACCACAACAAAAACCACACCAAAACCAACCCAAACCACAACCACCCACCGCCCCAACCCTACCACCACAACGCCAACCCCCAACCACCACCCCTACACCTACAAACACACCGCCCCTAACAAAACAACCCCCCACCAAAAACCCAACACGCAACTCACCAACACGAAAACACACCACACCAAATCCACAACACCCCAACAAAACACACAACCCCCCACCAAACAAACACCACCCAAACCACACAACCCCCAACCCCACCCAGCAAAACCACACAACCACAAAACCCAACACCCACCCACCACACCACAACCCCAAAAAACCACCCCAAACCCACCAACCCAACCCCCACACACGACCAAAAAACAAACAAAACCACCCCCACCCCACCCCACCACAACAAAACACCCCACAAACACAAACACCACACCCACACAAAAAATTACCCAACACCCCAACACCCACCACCAAGAACAACACCACCAACCCCCCACCCACCCCCCAAAAAACCCACCCACAACCAACCCCCAAGACCCCCCCCAAACCCCCCCCAAAACAAACACCCCCCAACCAACAACAAAAACCAACCAACAACGCCACCCACCACAACCCCACAAACCCACACCCCACAAACCCACAACCCACCCAACACACACAAAACAACCCCCAGCACAACCACAACCCCCCCCCCACACAAAACCAACCCCACAACACCCACACACCCAACCACCACCCAAACCACAACCCAAACCGACCAAACCACACCCACCCAACCAAAACAAAAAAACCCCAACCAACAAACCACAACAATAACACACCACACCACCACCCCCCCCCACCCACAACACCCCAAACCACAACCCCCAAAAACCCCCAACCAAAACCCACACCAAACTGAACAAAAAAAAAAAAAAACGACTAAAAAAAACAAAAACATCAAACAAAACAAAACAAAACAAAAACGAAAAAAAAAAACAAAAAACAAAAAAAAAAATCAAACGAAATAAACCCAACCCAAAAACAAAAACAAAAACAAAAAGAAAAAACCAACCACAAAAAAAAAAAAAAAAACAACAAAAAAATACAAAACAAAACAAAAACAAAAACAACCACAACTAACACAAAAAAAAAATAAAACAAAAAAAAAAACACCCACAAAAAAAAACAAAAACGTAAAAAAAAAAAACAAAAAAAAAAAAAAAGCACATAAAACACCAAACACCAAAGAACACAACACAAAACACAAAAAAAAAAAACTAACCAACAAAATAAAAAAAAAAAAACAACAAAAAAAAAAAAAAAAAGAAAACGTAAAAACAAAAAACAAAAAAACAACACAACAAACACAAAACAAAAAAAAAAAACAAACGCCTAACCAAAAACAACCCAGAAAAAACAAAAAAAAAACAAATAACAACCCAAAAAAAAAAAAAACAACAAAACGTCAACAAAAAAAGAAAAACGCACCAACTAACCCAACCCACCAGACAACGAAACAACCAACAAAACAAACCCCCCCCACCCACAACAAACCCACCCCACCCAACACCAAAACCCAACAACCACCCCCAAAACTCAACAAACCACCAACCACCAACCTAAAACAAACCAACACCACACCAACAACCACCTCAACCAAACGCCCACATATCCAAACCACCCACAAATAACAACCCACCCCCACACCAAAACCCCCACACCAACAACAACTACACAGCCCAACACCACCCAAACCCCCAAAACCAAAACAACAACAAATACACCCCACCAACACACCCCCCCACACCCCCAACCCACACAAAACCCCACCCAACAACCAACAAATCCCGCAACCCCACAGACCCCACCACCCACACCCACCAAAAACCACACAAAAACAAAACAAACCCACAACCCCCCCCAAAACCCCCACAAACCCCAAACGCCCAAACCACCAAAAAAAAAGAACAATACATGAAGACAAAAAACAAAAAAAAAAAAAAAAAAAAAAAAAAACAAAAAAAACAAAAAAAACAACAACAAAACACTACAAACCCAAAAAAACAAAAACAAAAAAAATAACAAAAAAAAAAAAAAAGGAAAAAAAAAAAACAAAAAAAAAAAAAAAAAACACCGTAAAAAACTAAAAAAAAAAAACAAACAAGAAACAACAACAAACTAAACAACAAAAAAAAACAAACAACAAAAAAAAAAAAAAATAAAAACAAAAACACAAAAATAAAAAAAAAAAAAAAACAACCAAACCGCAATCACACCACCACAGAAGCAAACACAGACAAAAACCCAACAAAAAAAAAACTCACAAAACAAAACACACAACACCAACAACAAAACAAAAAACACCACCAACAAAAAAACACACCCAAAACAACCAAACAAAACAACACACCCTCACCAAAAACAACCAACCCACCCACCCACAACACACAAAAAACACCAAAAAACAAAACCACCACCCAAACAACACAAACCCACACCACACCCAAAAACCACCAAAACCCACAACAACACACACCCCCCCACTTAACAACAACACAAAACCACCACAACAAACACAACATAAACCAAACAAACAAAAACAACCACCAAACCCCCAACACACACAAACCAACACACCAAAACAAAAGCAAACCAAAACCACACTAAAAACCGAAACCCACCCAAAACCACACCCCCAAAACACAACAAGACAAAAAACACCAAAACAGACAACAACCCCCACAACCAACACACCAAACACCAACAACAAAACGCTAACCCACCCACCAACCACCCCACCACCCACATCCCCCCAACAAAACACGGACACAACACCCAAAACAAGCCACAACAAAAAAAACTCACACCAGACCCAATAAACAAACACACAACCCCCCGCCAAACACAACAACACAAACCACAACCACACACACCACCAACAATCACACAACAAAACACACCCCACAACATCCACACCCAACAACCAAACCACCACCCCACCACCAACCAACACCAACCACAACAACACAACCCCCCAAACACACAACTCACCAACACAAAAATAAACCCCACAACCAACCAAAACAAAACACACAAAAAACAACAAAAACCACAAACACCCCAACAAACAAACAACCCCACCACAACAACCACCACCAAACAACCCCAACAAAAAACCCCAACCACCCCAAACTAACCCATACCCACACCAAAAAAACAAACCGCCACCGCAAAAAAAAAAAAACAACAAACCCACAAATAAAAAAAACCAACAACCCAAAACCCAAACCAAAAACAACAAAAACAAACCTAACCCACCAAAACAACATACCCAAACACACAAACAACCAAAAAAACAAACCCAACACCACAAACCACCCAAACAACAACACAACCACACCAGCCCCCCTCAAAACAAAAACAAAAAAACAACAAAAACCACAAACATAACCCAACAAACAAACCACACACAAACCAAACCACAAAAACCACACAAACCAAACGACAAAACACCAACAAACAAAAACACCCCAGCAAAAAACACCCCCCAACAAAAACACAAAGAAACCCACAACCCACCACCAAACACCACACCAACCAACCCAAAAAAAAAACCCAACACCCCCAACCCAACCAAAACCACACAAAATCCCAAAACAACCCCCGCAACCACCCAACCCCCAACAAAAACACCCCCCCCACACCCAAACACCACAAACAAACAACCAACCAACCAACCCACAAAACCCAACACAACCCCAACCCACCCACCCCAGCAACACAACCCACAAACACCAAAAAAAAAACAAAAACCCACCACCAACAAACCTAAAACAAATCCTAACCAACCAGCAAACACACATAACCACCCAACAACAAACTCCCCCCCACACACCCCCATCCACCATAAAAAAACCCCACAAACTCACCCCCCACAAAAACAAACACCAAACCCAAAAAAAAAAACAAACTACACAAAACAAAACACACACCACACCTCAACACACCGCACACAAAAACCACAAAAAACCAAACACACAAAACACCCCACACACCCAACCCAACAAAAAACCCAAACCCCTACCACAACAAACACACAAACAAACCCACCCCCACAACCACCAAAACCCCCCAACAACACCAAAAAAGGACCAAAAAACCCCCAACATAAACACCAAACAAACCAACAACACACAACCACACAAAAAAAACAACAAACAACACCAAAACAAACTATACAAACAAAAAAAACAAAAGAAAAAAAAAAAAAAAAACAAAAACTTCACCAAAACGGAAAAACAAACAAAACAAAAAAAAAAAAAAAAAAACAAAACAAACAAAACCAAACACAAACAAAAAACCAAAAACACAAAAAAAAAAAAAAACAAACAAAACAGAGAAGACAAAAAACAAAAAAAAAAAACAAAAACCAAACCAAATAACAAACCAAAAACAAACACATTTAAAAAACAAATAACCATGATGCTAAAAAAAAAAAACAAACAAAAAAAAAAACAATAACAAAAATAAACAAAAAAACAAAACAACAACCAAAAGCAAAAAAAAAAAAAACAAAACAAAAAAAACACCAAAAAAAACAAAAAACATGAAAAAAAACAAACAAAAAAAAAAAAAAAAAAAAAAAAAACACAAAAAAAAAAAAAAAAAAAACAAAAAAAAAAACACAAAAAAAACTATTGTTACCACACACCCGAAACAACAAAACAACCCCAACACCCCCCCACCAACCCCACCACCCCAACCACACAAACCACACCAACCAACACCCAAACACCAACACAACACCACCCACAACCCACCAACCAAACCCCCAAAAAAAACCCCCCACCACACCCCCCCACCCCCCCCACCAAACAACAACACACCAACCACACGAACCCCTCAACCACAACCAAACCCCCCCCCACACACCCACCACCCACCCCCACCCCCAAAAAACACCCAACCACCCGAACCCCCAAAAACGAAACCCAAAAACCAAACACCCCCCAACCCCCCCCCCACAACAACAACCCCAAAACCCAAACACCCCCACCAAACCACCAACCCCCACACCCAAACACAAACTCCAAACCACCACCCTCCCCACAGCACCGACAAACCACCACACACCAACAACAACCACCCACACAAACACACACAACACCAACCAACCCCCCCAACATCACACAACCCACACAACAACAAATACACCCAACACCCCCCACACCAAGCACCACAAACACCCACCACCACCCCCAAAAAGACAACCCAAAACACCAAACAACAACCCCACAAACACACCCCACCCACCCCCCCACAACCAACCCCCCCCCCACCACCCCCCCCCACCACGCCCACAACCACACCCAAAACAAAACAAACACCAAAAAACCACAACACCAAAAAACACCCAGAACAAACCACCCACCCCCAAAAAACCCCCAACACCCAACACAACCAACAAACACCTTAACCACTCCCAACAAAACACACACAAACACCACACAACAAAACCCACCACACACACCACACCCCACCCAAAACATACCCAGAATCACCCAGGATCGAGACCTCCAAAGATACAACACCCACCCCACCCCAACCACCAACCAGAACAACCCCCAACCACAAACCTACACCACCACACACACACACAACGAACCCCACCCCCCCCGCGCACGCGCGCGGTAGCGCCGCCACCAACCCACCACAAACCCCCAACAAAAAAACACGCAACACAACCAAAAAACCAAAACCCCCCTAAACCAAATACCCCAATAACCCACTCCCCCACTCGCCCCCCACACGACTGACCTTACCCCCCAAATTCAAAAACCCTCACGGTGGCACTGGACCGGAACTATACAAGCCACTAAAAAGGGTCAAACGCCCCCGAATTACAGTCAAGACCTATAAACCATACAACTTACTAATAACCCTAGCGAAGAATATCCCGTACACCTTACAATTTATAGTGATAATTTTGAAGATTTTAGGTTTTACCCCTTGATTCGTAGATTCAACATGCACTCGTTTTTTTTCAGCTTAATTCATAATTTAATGTTTTTCTTAATCTATTTTGTTTGTTATAGTTTTAACCTTAAGCTTCCACACTCTCCAAACATATACTCTCCTTCAAACACCAAACTTCCGACTGTAATCGATACTTCCAGTCCACGAGCCTCGTTAGGGATAAAACGACCCGGGAACATTCTATACTACTTTTCTCGGTTTTAATTGATATTTTGTTTTTAATAAGATTATATAGTATTATATTTTATTATAAATATATATAGTATGAAATAATATAATCAGCATATCAATCTTTATTAGCTAACTGTCTTATTTCAGGTTTAGACTACGGTGTTGCAGCCTCAATCCAGTGAAGTATGATTCTTAAACTCACATTCTCATACTTAAAAGCTTTATCCAAAGTCAATCGCCTCAACATCAAGATCATTGATTCTAACTTCCCCACCATCAAATGAGCCGCATAATCAAATAAAGAATCCGTCATATTGGGAAAATTGTTAGTACTATAATCAAATATGACAAACAAAATGTAACAAGGTATAGCATGTTGACAAGAGTCACAAGATGAACAAGGAAGTCAAAATAAGAAATATTCAAGTCAAGGAGATGGATGCAAGATAACGATCTCAAGACTCAAAAGTAAAAAAGATAAAGGCTCAAGATCAAGATCACAAAGCATGAATGAACAAAGCCATTACAAACAAGACAATACCAAAACAAGGCAAAGCATAAACGTCAAAATTCATATCTTTAACGTCAAGGGAGACAATGATAAAACAAAGAAAAATCCTACAAGAATGTTATCGGTGGTACGGAGGAGTTTAAAGAAAGAGACATCAACATTGGGGGAGATTGTTAGACTTAATTATATTAAGTCAAACAAGAATGTTATCGGTCTTATAAAGTCAAATTCGGTCTTATAAAGTAATAGGCTAGTCGGGTTCAACAGGCTTGGATTGTAATATCTTATTGTCCATGTTTCGGGCTTAAAGCCCAAGATATGCCAAGCCTGGCCCAAGTAGAAAAGCCCATACGCCTAAAATATGGGCTTAAGGTAATAAAAGAACCCTCCTCCACACATTGAGAGTGGAGTTGTTGCATTTGTTTCCCTTGTAATCCACTAATTCTCCTCTCTAATCTAACATATCTAATTCTTTTCTTCTCTCGTCTTTTTCTTACTATTTACCGGGCACTCATTAAGAGCTTATTTGGGTTTGCTTAATTGTTGTGTAAGGATTATTATAGGACTAACAATTTACCTCCTTTGGATGCATACACGTGCATCCAATTCTGAACTTGTTGAACCATTACTTGAACCTGAACGTACTCTGAATCGAAGACGTCATCGAACGAAACGGGACCAGAAGAGTTCCATTCGATCAAAGAAACAAACCACCAAGAAAACCCGAGAATTGTTTATCCCCATTCTCGACATCAACCACTTTCGTCACTATCTAGTTTAACTCTAGAAAACCTTTACCCAATAGAAGATGAACCTGTGGGCTGCTGACACATGTTGTCACTCTGACTCCTTGGTTCTGCAATCACAAATCTGAAAATGCCAACTATTTGCTATCAAAGGTAACCACTTGACTCTTGTCAAGGGAAACCAATTTGATGGAAGAACCAAAACCGATCCTCATAAACACATTCACGAATTCCTCAGAATCTGCGATATGTTTAAATACAGAGATACTGAAAATGAAGCCGTTCGCCTAATGATGTTTCCCCTATCACTCACTGGAGAAGAAAAAACATGGCTGGACGAACTCAACGAAGGAACTATAGAAACATGGGATGAACTTCGAACCACTTTCATTAGCCGATTCTTTCCCCCAGCTCTTTTCGATCGACTCCTCGGAGAAATCCGAGCTTTCTCTCAACACGAGAACGAATCTCTAACCGACGCTTGGCTTCGTATGAAGGAAATACTTCGAAACTGTCATAGTCACAATCTGTCCAAAGGCAACATTATCAAAATCTTCTATCATGGTCTAAGCGAAATAACCCAAGAAGTTCTAAATGCCGCAGCTGGTGGTATTTTCCTCTATAAAACTCCAAATCAAGCTTATCAGCTTTTGGAAGACAAGGTCTTACTAAAGCTCGACTGGTCTAAAAACCAAAAATCCAAACCATCTCTTAAGAAAACCGTTGCTTTCACCGATGAAGGTAGCAGTAATTCCAATACTGACAAAATTATGGCCCGAATGCATGCCATGACCCTGAAAATGGATGCTCAGTATAAAGAACTCCAAAACCATTCTAAAAAACAAAACCCGATCTTGATGAGGATGATATACCTATGTCCCAAGAAGAAGAATCCAAATTCATTCAAACTTTTCGTAAGACTCGTTTTTACAATGATTACCAAGACCGAGACTCAAATCGCGATAATTGGCATCAAACGAACGAAGTAGTTACAATCGAGACAACTACAAATCCAATACTGATGATAAACCATACGATCTTCAAAAACAATTCAACAATTTCATGAAATCTCAGCAATCGACCAACCTTTCGTCAAAGAAACGTTCATGGATCTTAAAACTCAACTCGAAACCGTTGCCAAAAATTATCAAGCTTCAATTCAAAACCTTAAAACCAAGTTCAACAGACTTGCTGACAAGCAATCTGGTCGACCTTCTGGATCTCTTCCCAGTAAAACTCAACCAAACCCAAAAGGACACAATTCCAAAGTCTACCAACCACCACAATCTCGTAATAAGCATGTGAATGCCATATTCACAAGAAGTGGTAAATCCTACAACCCACCAGTGAACTCAGATGATCAACAAACTAATCTTGAAAACCCTATCAATTTTGACAATAGCGATGAAGAAGACGAAGAACCACCACAACCGAAAATTCAAAATCCAAAACCAGTCAAGGAAACTACATTACCCAAACCATACAAACCGAAAACCTCATATCCTTAACGTCTAAGGAAAGAAAAAATGGAAGCTCAATACGGAAAATTTCTCAACGTAATTCGCGCAGTTCGAATCAATGTACCTCTCATCGTTGTCTTGGCCGGAATGCCTAATTATGGAAAATTTCTCAAGGAACTCATAAGAAACAAACATAAAATTGAACAAATTTCTGCCGCTTTCTTAAGTGATGAAAGTTCAGCAATGATCAAAAACAAAGTTCCACCTAAACTCGGAGACCCTGGAAAGTTTTCTTATTCCATGTAATTTCAATAAAACTTTCTCCTGCAATGCCTTAGCCGACCTTGGTGCTAGCATTAACCTTATGCTATATTCACTATATGCCAAATTATCTCTTGAAAATTTTAAACCTACTAAAATGAGCGTAAGATTAGCCGACAGATCATTCCAATACCCTGTTGTAATAGTTGAAAATATGCTCGTTGAAGTTGGTAAATTTTCCTGCTGATTTCGTTATTCTCAAAATGGAAGAAGATAGTAAAGTTCCACTTATTTTGGGACAACCCTTTCTTCACACTACTGACGCAGTAATTTGGGTTAAACAGAAACAACTCAACCTTGGAGTTAGAACTGAATGAATGATTTTCAATATCGATTCTACAATGAAACACTCCTATTCAAAGGATGATACCTGTTTTAGTATCGATGTCATCGGTGAAATCTTAGAAGAAGATTTCGACGCTCTTCTAAATGAAGGTAGTAAAATTCTGCATTCCATTGAAGGAACCCTTCTCGAAGAAGAAATCTTTGCTGAATTTGATGAATTCATGGCAATGACTGCCTATGAAAGCTCTGACTCTGAATCTGATATCGAAGATCCGCCATTCGAAAAAGTCACCATCAATACTGATTATAAGATCAAAACATCTCTCATAGAACCTCCTACGGATCTCAAACTTAAACCCCTTCCAGATAATCTGGAATATGTATTCCTGGAAGAACCCTCTTTTTTTCCTGTTATCATATCATCTCAACTATCCAAAGAAAAGGAAAACAAACTCATATCTGTCCTTAAAAAGCACAAGCAACCCTTTGCTTGGAAAACAACAGATATTCTTGGTATTTGCCCATCATTTTGAAAACACAAGATACAACTTCTAGATGATAAGAAACCTATTGTCCAAAAATAAAGAAGGTTAAATCCAAACATGCAGGAAGTTATCTTGAAACTCTTAGATACCGACATAATTTATCCAATTATCGATAGTCCTTGGGTTAGTCCTATCCACTGTGTACCCAAGAAAGGTAGTATTACAGTTGTCACCAACAAAAATGATGAACTTGTTCCAACCAGAACCATTATAGGTTGGCGAGTATGCATCGATTATCATAAACACAAAGAAGCAACCGTAAAATATCATTTTCCTTTACCATTTATGGATCAAATGCTAGAAAGACTCGTATGAAATAAATATTTCTGTTTCCTCGATGGTTTTTCTAGGTATTTTCAAATTCCTATCGATCCTAATGATCGAGAAAAAACAACATTCACGTGTCCTTTCGACACATACCTATATAATGGCGAAAGCCTTTTGGGCTATGTAATGCTCCTGCCCCAAAATCAACATTTCAAAGGTGTAAGTAGGCAATCTTTCACGATTACGAACGAAGAATCATAATAAGTATTCATGGAAAATTTCTCCATCTTTTGGAAATTCCTTTCAACACTTCCTAAACAACCTTGATAAAATCTCCAACGATTAAAGACGCTCACTGGAATCCTCCACTAGGAAAAAATGACATATTCAATGGTCAAAGAAGGAATTTGGCTCGACACAAGTGTCCAATCAGGACTTAGAAGTCTACAAAGCAAAAAACAATGTGACTCAAAAACAGTCCACACCCCCTAACAAATATTCCAAAGGTGTTAGAAAAAAGCCCTGTTATTTTTTTATTTTCCCTCGACATGCCGTTTTTTTCTGACGTTTCATTAAAGACTCTCGAAATTGCCCACCAATAACTAAACTGCTCAAAAAAAGATACTCCATTTTGAATTCAACGATGATTCCAAAAAGCTTTTGAATCATTGAAAGAGAAAACTCACATTGCATCCTGTGATCGTAAGCCCAGAATTGGTAATCTTCCGTATGAAACTTATTGTGATTGCAAGAGATTTAGTTGTAGGAGTCGTCTTAGTTCAAAAAGATGGAAAACACTTTCACCGATCTACTTCGCGAAGCAAAACCCTTTATTTTGCTCAACAAAAAGACACCATAACTGAAAAAGACTAATGCTGTAGTTTTGCATTTGACAAAATTAGATCCCTATCTTATTCTTTCAAAAACTATTTATCATAACGATCATATCAGCTCAAAGGCACTTATACTTAAAAAGCAAGAATGGCTAAAACACGCCTATTCGATGGATCCTACTTCTACAAAGAATTCGACATAGAAATCAAAGATAAAAGGTACCAAAAAAATCACAGCCGATCACTTAACCCCAAACTGAAAACAATGAGACATAGCGATGATAGTGAAGAGTGATTGATAATTTCTCAGCGAAACCCCCATATTGAGATCAACAGCAAAGATGAAACCCGTGGTTCACAGACTTTGCAAACTACCTAGTCGGTAATATTTATACTAAAATGGATGACGATATCAACTAAAGTAAATAAAATTTATTTCCTAAACCTCAACACTACTTTTTTGATGGAACCTTACTTTTCAATTATGTTCCAATTGGTAATGTTCAACTTGTATATTGGACCGAGAAACCCAAGACCATATTAGATAAATGAGTCCACCACGGACCAACAGTGGACATTATGGACCCAACAAAACTGCTATAAAGTGTCCTGATTCAGGATTTATACGTGGCCAACAATCATCAAAGAAGCTCACGACTCTAGTTTCCGCTTATGTAAAGCATTCCAAAAGGGGCCGAAAATATATCTACAACGTAATGAGAAGCACTTGAACTACCTTCAAGTATGAGAATTTTCGACAATGTGGTATCGACTTTAAGGGACCATTCCGAAATCATATAAGATTTGAATATACATTCTAGACGTTGTAGACTACGTATCTAAATGGGCCAAAGCTTAAGCTATACCAACATAATGAACGCCCTAGTAGTAATCACCTTTTGAAGAAGCTATTACTGAACATTCGGAATGCCCAAAAGCTCTAATCAGCGACATAGGTACCCAACTTCTATAAACAAATAATGGAAAAACCATGAAGATATGGATGTTAACCATTGTTTCTCCTACATCTTAACACCCTCAAAACTAGTGGTCAAGTGAAACAAAACTAACAAGGCTCTTAAAGGATTCTTGAAAAAACTATTAAAGACAATCCTGTTATCTAGTCAAGAAAACTTGATGATGCACTGTGGGCTTTTCGCACCGCCTACAAAACACCTACCCGGTACCTAGTACACCAAAACAAACTAATATATGGAAAGAATTGCCATTTACCATTTGAAACTCTTAAACAACTGAGCATTGTGCCTAGAAGAATTTGCAAAACCAGATTTAATCTTGCTGGTGAGAAAAGAATGTTTCAATATGCACAGAGTTAGAACGAACTAAGAAACCAAGCATATGAAAACTCTCGTCCTATACTCAGGAAAGACCAAATTTACTGGCATGACAAAAATTACGAATGAGAAAGGAATTCAAGCAAGGAAATAAAGTCCTACTAATTTACTCAAAGTATAAATTTAACAACTAAAACTTAGATCTCGAAGTTGGGACCTAATAGTAAAACATAAAAACCATCCATATGTTGAACTTTATGGAAAGGATGGAAAGACGTTGATAGTACGATGGTCCCACAGAACTCATACTATATCAACGAGAAGATAATGACCTAAGGGAAGCAGTCACTACAACCCTTTTTTCCCCTCCCCAAACAAATGACCCCCGAAATACGAGTCTAGCTAACGACCTCTTTAAAATTAAGCGCTTCTAACAAAAATAAACAATTCTCGGGAAGGCAACCCCGTGCGTTCACTTAAGTGTGTAGGAGTTCCTCCTCCATTCCTCTACTAATATCTTATATAAAAAAAATCAACAAAAATATTTTCTCTTTATGTTCTTTTGTTTACTCTTAAGCAGGTACTCTAGCTTAAAAGATGTGGAAAATTACGACGTATGCTCAAGTTTAGCTTACAGCTATGCATTTCTCTATGCCCCGGGAAGTACCGTTTTCCTTTAATTTTTCCCTATTTTTATCTCTAGTATAATCAGTTATCCCATTGAGGGAAATGTTATCAACTTAAGTGTGGAGGGGAGCCAAATAAGAAAAATTAATCATATCCCTCTATGTTTGCCCTATTAAAAAACTTTCTAGCTAATATTTTATTATATGTTTTTAAATTAAAAAATGCTCTTAGTAAGGTAAGTCTAACCGGATTGACATTATAGCTAGCACACCCTAGTCCACTAATTTGTAAGAAATCAAAGCCTTAGAAAACTAAATACTGGTAGTCCACCATTGGTTACCTAAGATATTGATGGCCTTAAGCTTGTTAAACATATAACAGGTCATATGTGTCAATTCCGTCGATAAATGATGAGTATTATGGTCTTGTCACCTTTCTTTTCTCAGAACAATTTGAATTGGTTGAAAATTATATTTTGGGTGAGCCGGTAAATTTAAGTAACCTCTAAGAACTTGTGCTTAATCATCAATGCCTAACCGAAGCCTATCACATTAAATGTACTCACAAGTTATTCATTATTCTCTCAAGGCGATCCCTTTAATACTATGTGCCTGAACTATGCAGAAAGATAATGAAGAAAGTCCCTGTTCAAAGCCTAACTGTAAATAAAAAAAAGTTCTATATGAGTTGTAATAGTTTAAAAGAAATAAAGGCTTATGTTCGGTGCATGAAGATTGGATCCTCTCTAGTACCCAAGTTCCACCCTTCAGCCAGGTTTATGTGTTAAGTACAAGCCTATGGTAGCTGTCTAGATTATGTCTGTGCAAATTGAGTGTTCTTCACAAAAACATATTTAAACCCTATCTGAGTGGCTGAGTGAATTTAAATCAAACACTATCCTTATGTGAGGTGCTATGTTATATGTCTATGCCTGAAAAGTTATCTAATATGCAAACTCTCTTAAAAATTCAAATGTTCTCCACGTCATGACAAATGATTTTATTTTTTCGCTTCCATTGCTTTAAGGCAAGTAATAAGCTAAGTGTGGAGGGATTTGATAACGCCCAAATTATATATGTTTCTATGGTGTTATTTATGTGTATTTTATCATTCCGTAAACTATTGGTACTGGTTAATTACTTGAATTGCTTATAGGATCACTTGAAGACTCTAAGACCCAAGCTCATGAATCTATAAACATTTTTGGAGAACTAATAAAGATAACAGAGGTTGGGGAGGATGGTTGGGGGTATAAAGCCACGAAAAGAAAAGATTTCTAGCCAAAGATCAAGAAGTCCGCCGCACTTGCTACATTATGCGCCGCACATTCCTGTGAAGCCAAAACAGCGCCGCACTTATAATATTGTGCGCCTCACATTCTCCTAAAGTTTGAAGAATTAAAATCTAATAAATGCTCTTGTATTAACTCCTCAAAACCGCCGCACTTCTTTGCAAGTGCGCCACACTTCTAGTAAAAGTCATTAAATGTAATCGCATTAACTCCCGAAGTTCGCCGCACTTTTTCCTAAGTTCGCCGCACTTTGCACCAAATCTTGGCTATAAATAGAGGACAAAATTGCGTCCTCAAATCATCCCATTCTCTCCATTCTTTCTTCATCAATCATCTCTCAGACACACATATTTCCCTCCTTTCACCAAAAACATCAAGAAACACCTTCTAAAGTTGAAGAGAAAGATCTAACGATCAAGAACGAAGATGGTTTCCTAATATTTTATATGAAAAAATGGAAGTTTTTGTGTAAATCCTACTTTTTGTTATGAACTCATTAGCCATGAGAGGCTAATTCTCTTATGACTACTCGGTAAAGTTACGATAATTAATAAGTGTTTGGTATGATTTTAATTGTTTAAATCTTAAGCTTATGTTGCAAACCTGTTATATCTTATTTTATCCATTTTCGCTTATCAACTTAGATTATATAATCATATCGGTAAATAGGGTCAACGAAGACCCTTTATGATCTTATTTGTTTTAAAGATTTGTCTATGGTCATTAACTGTCTGTGTTGAGACATCCACTTCGTAAATTGATAAACAAAATAAGCTTTAAATATAAAATACCTGGATTTTTGAGTGACACTTTGGTTCTAGTTATAACAAATATTATCTTACGTTAATCAAGTTTAAAAATAAAGTCCCATCTTCAAGGTTAAATCATTTACAACAACTATATAACTTTTCTTAAACTATCCCGAGTAGTCATCTTTATTATCATTATAAAACTAAAGTAATTTTTCAAATTGTTAAATCTATTTTCTTTCCTGATTTATCGAAACAAACTCTAATCCCCTGTGGAACGACCTGTCTTACTAGAAAAGATTATACTGCATACGTGGGTGTATACTTTTACCTTTGTTTCCATATAATTAGTCCCGGGGAATAATTTGTCTTATAAATTAAAAGCTTTTGAAACACATCACACGATTGATATACATATATCACTCATCAGAGAATCATAAATCACAAAGGGGAACAAAGAATTCCATTTATTCCACTCAATATCAACTTGCAGATATCTTCACCAATCCTTTAGATGAGCCAAACTTTACCAAAAGATTGTGATAGTAGAACAAGGTATAAGCTGAAACAATGAATCAAAACTGAAGCACTGAATAAAACATGAAGCAACAGTGTCTTCATTCCAAAACTAACACATTCATGTTAAATATCAGTTTAGTTTTGGCATACATAACACACCTTAACATGCTCGAGTAAAGTTAACAGAGCACTCACGAATTGGTCCTCATTCATGGATTAGCATGAGTCATAGTGTGGTTTATGCCGTGCCTTCGCTGGAGCACATATTGGTTAACTCAAGAAATGAACAAAACCGGTTTATTTTATTAAGTTTAGTTTTGAAAAATAATTTTATCCAAGTCTTCAGCTATCTCTCGGGTGAAGTAACTGACCAATCACACATGTCTCCTTCATAGATTTGCATGAGCATTTGTGGTTTTGTCGCCTTCGCTAGAAGATTGATGATGATAAAGATTACAATAATCATTTCAGCATGACTCAACATCAAACCTGAACCTAGTCCAGCTTTTTCAAAACATCAATCTCAAGGTCAGTTTGTGATTTTCAAAAGTAATATTATTTTATAAAACTAATTTCCTTTACAAATAAATTTGTTTGAATAAAATAAATTAAAAAAGGATTACCAAATAATTATAGTGACCCTCGTCCTCTTTCTTTCACCTACTTTTGTAGTTGAATAGACGGATGTTCACTGTTCTAGGTGTCAAAAGCATGTTGTGCTGACTTTCATTAAATACAAAGTTTAGCACACATGTTGAAATCAAACCCTAAACATTCCCATAACTTTAACACCTCAAATAATAATTACAAATTCTCAAAGGAAATTTTATAATTTCATCAATCATATAAATCACAACAACCTTTCACAACTCACTCTTAAAAATTCATCAAGAAAAAACAACACACACACCTCAAACCAGATCAAATCCTCAAAACCCTAACTACTAAAAAATGGTTGAATCATCATCACCTGACATTACTCCCAAGGAAGAACCTGACACTCTTGATAGACCGGAAAGCCTAAACCTTTTCTTACCTGCTACTCAGGTTGAGTTCACCTTTGATGAAATCACTTTCACCACCAACAATGAAGTTGCACTCATATATCCTTCACATCACAACCAAGAATACTTTATGGCTGTATCAGACTTCATTTCAAAATGTTGTATAAAGGAAGCATTCGCAAGAGCCCCAAATCAATACAAAGAATACCTAAGTGAATTCGGGTATACGGCAAAGGTCTTACCAGACTTTAAGATTTGGGTATCGACTCCTATAGGAGAAGTTAGAGGAGAGATATGTATCACCACATTTAGGAATGCTCTTAAAGCACAATACTTACCTCACTCAAGTATGTATGTTCCACCACCCTCCATAACAACTCTAAGACCATGGTTTGCAATTATAGGGTGCAATGGGGAGATTAGGGCAAAAGGAACTCTCAAAAAGAGTTGTCTTCCTCCTAGGTGGAGGTTGCTGATGGGTCAGATCATTCAATACTTAGGTGGGAAAACAGGTGGCCTAGATCAAATATCTAATAAGGATGCCACCATCTTGTATTGTTTGGCAAATGGTGTCCAAGTAGATTATGCCAAGATAATTTGGCAGGATCTCATTCACAAGCTGAACAAGAAGACTAGGGAAAAGATTATTCCCTATTCTAGGTTTATATATCTTCTACTTGAACATATGGTACCTAAATATGATAATGAAGAACTCATAATATACCCTACTCAGGTCTTCAGTGTTCACAACTGGATATTAAAGCCAAACCAACCTGAAGAACCTCCCTTCACTGACCAAATGAAGGCATCTTAAAAGTTATCAATGAATATATGTCACGCATGAATAAGTTGCAAGTTGTAGGATATAAATCATAAAAATCATAAAAATGGAAAAAGTTTTGAAAAATGGAAAATGGGGTGTTTTAAAGCTTGTGATTTCTTAACTCTCCCCACGAAAGACTTTACTACTTCTTAAAGGATTAGTTTGGGGAGGTTTTGAGGTATTTGGTTTTAGAGCATATAACATTGCGTGAGGACACGACAATCACTTAGTTTGGGGAATTTTGATATGTGAGAAATCACATATCTTTATTATACCAAAAATGGCCCTTAAATGATCAAAATGTGCAAAAATATGCTTGTATTTGTGTATTTTGTTGTTTGTGAATGTGTAGGTACGGATAATGCAAAAATCACAAGAAAACAGTCAAAACCGGGCAAACATGAACACGGGAACGAATAGAGTGCACAAGAGCCGGAAGTTTCTAGCAAAAGGTCATTAAAAGTCAACCATTGGTCAACAATGGTCAACCCACAAAATGCCAAAACCCTCAAAATTCCCAAAAGAGCCTTATTGTTAAATTAAATTCACAAAAAGTCCTAAAAACCCTAACACCGTTATCTCCTTTTTATTAAAGAGATAACGGTCGTTATCTCTTATATAAAAACCTATTTACCTTATAACCGAGCCCAAATACTCACCACGGCCCAATCCTTTATTATAATATCCCAAGCCCAGGTCAACCCTCACACCCCTGGGTCAAATAACGTATAATAAGGTAAAAAAGAAAAGGCGTGAAAAGTTGTTTCTACTATTCATCATCTCCTTTAATTAACCCTGCATCAAAAACAAAGGGTAAATTCCAATGGACTATGTGGCTAAAAGATTCGAGTACTAAGCCACAGCTTAGCAAAGCAAAACATCACATCTTAGCTATGATTGGTCAAGAAGGATCAAGGAATGATACGGTGGATTCAAACAAACACACCAAAAGATGGAAATTTACACTGAAAGCAAGCCTAAAGAAACACACTCACTCCCAAAGAGTGGGATTGCCAGCTTGGCAATCCGTGTGCCTAAATCTAATCCAACGGTCAAGAAAGGGCATCCAATGATTGGATTAAATGAATGGTCGAGATCAAAAGCCAAGGGAGCGTGTATTCAGACCTAGAAGCTTTCTCATCTCCTATAAATAAAGCTCCCTCCTCACTCACATTCATCTTTTTCAATATCTAGTGTAGACATAGTAATAACTTATTGAATTTTTAGCTTATGGTAGTTTAAACTCTTGTAATTTTCATTTAAAGCTTTGTAATTCAGTTTTCATTAATAAAATTTGCATTTTACTTTAAATCATGTGTTTACTTAATCTACAATAACAAGTGAAATGGTGTAATAAAACTCAATAAGCTCTTAATAAGCTGTCATTTCAATTCATA
>BQNB010016716.1:51614-71193 GCA_026074375.1 Tanacetum coccineum | reverse complement strand
AAGAAAAGAAAAAGTTGAAGTCTGATTTCAAAATTCACGAAGACGAGCTTCTTGATAAACAAATTCAACTTGAGAATAAAATAAAGAATTAGATAATATTTTGGTAAAAACGAGTCAATCGTTTCAAATGATGCACATGCCTTCACCTAAGCCAAACTCGTTTTACCACACCGAATAGAAAATGGCTTTGGGTTATCAAAATCCTTTTTATCTCAAGCAAGCTTAGCAGAAATAACAAAGTTTGTATAATGGCAAAGTTCTATTAGAAAAGCATGATCCTCCTGCTGTGTACCATTCGGAGGAGACACTGTAACTTGATCAAGAGAGTCACTTAAAAATGAAACAATTAAACAAAAAAATAAAAACGGCCAAGTCACGTAAAGAGTTGTATTGTTCAAATACTTCCAAAATGGCCAATGTTTCTTAATCAATTTTAATACCAAATTAAGAATTTTCGGATGATACTTGTCACACCCCCAAACGGGGCCAGACGAATAAACGAGTCCGGGGACGTGACGTCAAATATACATCACCCAAGATAAGGGAACGACCACTAATGGACGATTTTGAAAATCAAATTCGTTGTATTTATGAAAAAAATGGATAAGACTTACAAGATTTGAAAATGAAATTTAAAACTTGCGAAGCATAATTAAAGTTTTTGATGGCTGTCGTGGTAGGGTCAATTATTTGATTATCAGTTATTAAATTTATATTTAGCCAACAAACCTAAAACAACACTTTACGAGCAATGTGTACCGGTCAAGATGGGAGTTTTTGCGGTAAGTAGGGTGAGAACACAAAGAGTGAACATTAATCCTATATCTATCATATTTTAATTAGTCCTATTTACTGTTAAAACTATGCTATGCGCGTTGTCAATGATATGGGGGTTTTCAGCCTGAGAGACTGGCACAAGTTTGGTGAAACAAAATATTCAATCCAATAGACAATAAACACATAAGAAGCAGATTAGAGATAAGAAAAGCGGTACAAGCCAAATGAAAGAAAACTGTATTAGGCCAAATAAAATCCAGTTCAATGCTTAGTTTGTTGTTTTAGTGCAATGAGTTTACTTATCTCGGACAAAGTGTCCCGGCCAAAATTAAAAAATCCCCCCCCCCCAAATTTATTTTATTTTCTTAATACTCAGGGCGGACATCATCCAAAGACCTAGACACGATTAATCCTATCACAATTAACGCGATCCGCATAAGCATCCTTTGTTCTAATTATAAACTATCTTAGAGAATTAAAGCAATTGTGATCTTGGTAAACCCTAGCCCAACGGGACTTTACCCCACTTATTGTTGACGGAGTTTTATATACTAGTAGTCCACAATTCAAATCTTTACATTAAATTAAGAGCATGAATATGCTGAAGACATAAACTGGTCACCTACCGGTCCAACTAACTCATAATTCAAATACTAAAGACCAGAACCATTATTTTGTGATCCTATTGGTCCAGAATATGAAACATGAATATGAGAGCTATCTGGTATCTAGATTACTATGGTCTGTATCACTAGATCCAGTTGAGGATAGGTCGCATAATTCAAACACATAAACAAGTATGAGGTGGATAAATATAATTAACAATCAAATGATAAATTAGAGAAATCGATATTAAAACAAAACAAACATTAAACTTTTCATTAAGATGCGAATATCGAGTTTTAGCCCACAACCATTGGTAATTTATACAAGCGAATCAAACAGTTAAAATTGAAACGATTAAGATAGTAAAAACATTACCACGATGTCTTCTATGAAGTCGTGATCAATGCATAACCTTGGGTGGCTGATCTTCTCTTCTAAAATTCATCTTTATGAGTATGGTATAGAAAAACTACGAGCTTGCACACTAAAAACTTGTTTTTTGAGTCTTCTATTTTTAGTTGTCTAAAAAGAGTCGACTACGTCGTATCCGGAGAAGTCGATACGGCGGTATTGTGCTGGATATCCTTGGAGTGCGCGCTACGTTCAAATCAATTAGTGATATCATTCCCAATTTACTTGATTACGTATCTTTCGAATCAGTTATCTTTCATGGATACGGCGTATGTAGGCAGAATGGATCCGCCGTATTAGGAATTGGTCCAAACGCGTTTTCTTGTGAAGTCTTGGCCCAATACGCCGTATCTATTAGTTAGTATACGGCATATTGGTGAAATTTTAGATATTCAAATAACATCATTTTAAGCTCTGAACTTATGCGCCTTTAGCTTGTCTTCACAAAACACTCCTGAATTACTAGCATTTATCACTTTAAAGCAATTACGTAACCAAATAAGCAATACTATATAAAAAGTGGCAAAACAGATAGGATAAAAGATATAATAAAGTGGACGTTATTTGATAGTCATCAAATATCTACCCCACAATGAATTCCTACTTGTCCTCAAGTAAGCTTTAGAAAAAGTTTTAGTTTATGAAAAATGTGTCTAGCACCGAAGATGAGTTTTTTTTGTTATAAGCATCGTTTTAACACACCCTAATCCACCTGTACATAACCCGCTCCTACACGAAATATGGAAAGAAAACACACAGTTTTACTCAACTAATCTAGGGTGCAACATTTAAGTATATGCTCAATTGCTCGGAAATAGATACGTGATAGCTTCGTATCATAGGCTTGGCAAGGATACACATTCCACCGCTAAAACCATTTTAATTAATGTGTGACGCTAGTGATTTCGCCGTTAGAGTTGTTTTAGGGCAACGAATTGATGGAAAATTCAAGCCAATTTATTACGCCAACAAAACTTTGAATAATGCCTAAGAACATTGTACCACCACCGAAAAAGAACTTCTAGCAGTTGTTGTAACACCCCCAAATTAGGTCGCAGCGGAATAAGGGTCCAGGGCGTGTTACTTCTCAGATCAATAGCACAAGATATATATAGAACGACCAAAAAGTCATTTTAAAACAGATACATTGGATTTAATAATTGTTTGATACAAATAGCCCGAAGCTTTAACTTGTTTATTGTTATTATTACAAAGATACTGGTTCACAACACATGAGTTTCCCAAAACATAACGCAACCATATCTTTAGCATGACATCCCAAAACAAAATCACCAATGTATCCTTGGCACCTTATGCTTATTGATCTCCTAAAAAACATTGCTTTTAAAACGTCAATAATAATGTTGGTGAATTCATAGGTTTGATAAATCATATATTGTAGGACCACAAGATTTCCCAAGTGTATGATAATGCAACATATGTCAAACATCATATAAAAGTAATTACGTTGCTCTAAAATCCTATGACACTGAAACGCTCGACATAAATGTATACCATATAAATGGGCCTTCATTGCCCGTGATGATGTTCTAAATCGCAACATCCTATGTTCGACATGGTATACGTTCGTTTACCCAGTGATAGCTAATCACCCGAACAGGGATGTCAATCCCAATAGATCTATTCATAACATTCGCGCAACAGTTCATGATAATGGGCTCAAATAGGGTTATCGCTACTTAGGCAACACGTAATCATAATGTAAAACTATCCACTTGTGTCCAGTTGTAAAACATTGCATGTTTCTCACCCCAAAAACTTATAAAATAAAAGCATCTGTAAATACGTGGGTACCATGAACTTCACGCTAAGTGTGCTATAATCAAGTGTATCACAGAAAATGCGTCACGGTAATGATCGAGTGCAACCTAATTCCAATATAGGTCTATAATTAATAATCTACATTGGGAAACTTTCTACCAATATCATTCTATAATAGCTAATCACCATCTAATGTTTTGGGTAAAATTGTGTTTAAAAGCTGAAAACGTTTATAATTTCTGTTATAGTAAAACTGGCGTAACTTTCGCGTTTCAAGTCCGTTTCTTGCGTTTCTTATGTCCACATTTTTGTATTAAGTCTAGTTATCAATATTTGACATTTTCATATTTTTAGTCCTCTGGTGAACAGTACTTTTTACTGTTCACAAATAACCAGTTATAAAGTATTTTTTATAGTTTTAGTTATCGAAAACCCGTAAACTCGTAATTTTATTCGTTATAGCTCCGTTTTTAGCGATTCTTTCGAGCACGTTCTCGTAATTGAAAGTTATATTGATTTATGAGGTTTACAAAAATAAAATGTTTTCTGTCAGAACAGTAAAATTCTATAAAAATGGTTTATAAAATTAATTTTTATACATTTTAAGTATATAAACTCGCGAAATTCATAACTTCTTCGTTATTGTTTGAAAAATCACGATTCTTATCTTTTTGGAATCCTAAAAATTGTGATTTAATAAAAAGAAAACCTTCTATTTGTATAAGTTTTATAACTTGTTTTTATAAAAGTTATTTGAAAAAAACCCGTAATAGTATAACTCGTAATTAGCTGTATATTTTTGTTATTAATCCGTTTTTTGAGTTTCTTAGCTTTTTTTGGAATATTCATGAACCACTATATTATAAAAATATAAAATGGTCAGGTTGTATGTCGAATTAAAACAGAAAGTTTGGATGTCTTTCTTGAATTCATATGTAAACTTTGTTTTTATAACTTTCAACTTTGTAAATTACCACAAGTCTTTTATACCATATAATATATAAAATATATAAATATATATATATAGTATATATATATATAAAATTAAATATATATATATATTATATGTTCTTACAATATAATTAATGTCCAGTTAGTCCATCTCATGTCCAAAAGTCATTGATAACAATCCATAAAACACTTATAAACCGATAACTTATTAAAGAAAACCCTAATTTAACAAGTTTACATATGACCTTTCATACAATAACCAAGTGTGTACAAAGATTTATAACTTCCATTATAACCTATTTTAAGTATTAATATTAACATAAACCAAAGTCCATTGAACAAGTTAACAATCATTTGCAATACTTTTATTTTGTAACATATTAAGTAACCTTGAAAACCCTAATTTGTATATATTCATTTTACACTAAATCAACATGGTACAATAATTTTACATCTATTTTAACATGATATCATTAACATCATAACATATGTAAAAGTGTTCATAATGATGATCACAAGTAAAAACTCTTTTTACATGTTTAAAAGTCCTAATGGTGATTTTTGCGATAAAGAACTAAAATATGCATATAATGATAAATGTAAGAACATAAAGGGTTTTAGTTGACCTTATTATGATGTATGATGATGAGAAATATATTCTAAACCCTTGTTTAGATTAAAAACCAAAGCTTGCAATAGATGAAAACCCTAGATTAGGTTAAAAACCCCAATCTTACTTTCTTTGCTTCAATACTTGTAAATCTTTAACCAACCCTTGTAAACAACTTAAGACATTAGAAAGAGTAGGTATGTGTTGTAACGGGTACGTTGGAAATCAAGCTATGAAGTATACAAAAGGGGTGTTTGATGCCGTGGGTTGATAAGAGCAAAAAGAGAGAGATAGTTTTTGATTTTTGTTAAGTGTTGAAGTGTATCTTATCTTTCTTTAGGAGTGCAAGACTTATATGTATAAAAGCTAGTCAATAATACTATACAAGACAAGATGAGGGCTTTTAGGGAGCCATTGGTCAAAAGTATAGGAAGTATGGCTTCATTTAATGTGTAGAGATGTACATAGGACCATGTGGTGAATTTTTGTATTCATAAGTTATAATTAAATGTAAGTTGTATATTTTATATAAAGTGTAAGTCTTGATATTTAAATGTCTTGGTTGGTTCCTTTTGCATAAAATTCGGCCATATGGACTAACATATGATGATATTTGGTAAATTTTGGGTATTGGGTATAAAAGTGGGTATTTGTTGAAGTGTAGAATTATTTTTGTGGTTCTAGGAATGCCTAAACTTAATTTATCGCGAAACGTAAACACTTTACGTAACCGATAAAAATAAAATAAACAAAGACCATAATTATTCTCAAAATAATTATTTAATACTTGATTGATGTGAACGTTTAATTGCTTGATGCCCGTTTACATTGAACGATAATTTTTAGCTTACGCGATTTAACTTGATACATGAAATTAAAAGCAAACGCGTACAACACTAAAAATAAATAGTAGATTTATTGACGTCGTCAATGACTTGAAAACATGGGGTGTTATAGACTTCCCCCGTTAAATGAGCCTTGTCCTCAAAGCTTACAATGTTGTACTTGAAGACGGTGCGGTCTTCGTGAAGAGGTGTGGGTATTTCTTCTTGAATTGATGTTCACGCTCCCACGTGAACTCAAGACCTCTCTTGGAGTTCCATCTTACCTTGACAATTGGAACACAGCTATGTCTTAATTGTTTGACTTCTTGATCCATGATCTCGACCGGTTCCTCAATGAATTGGAGTTTGTCATCAAGGTGAAGTCCATCCAATGGAATGGCTAAAGGTTCATCGGCATAACACTTTTTCAGGTTGGATACATAGAATGTATTATGAACCCTGTACAGCTCCTCCGGAAGCTCAAGCTTGTAAGTAACGGATCCAACCCTTTCTAACACCTTGAAAGGTCCAACATATCTGGGGTTTAACTTCCCCCGTTTGACAAATGGTACAACCCCTTTCCAAGGTGAAACCTTATCCCCAACTTGAAATTCCACCGACTTACGCTTAAAATCTGCATAACTCTTCTGGCGATCACGAGCAGCTTGCATTCTCTGCTTGATCAGAACATTCTTCTCGGTAGTTTCTTGCACCATTTCTGGTCTAGTGAGTTGAACTTCTCCAACCTCAGCCTAACAAACGGGTGAACGACACTTTCTACCATACAGTGCTTCAAATGGGGCTGCCTTAATACTAGCGTGATAGCTATTGTTATAAGAGAATTCAACTAACGGTAAATGATTAACCTAACCTTTTCTGAAATCGATCACGCAAGCATGTAACATATCCTCGAGAGTTTAAATTGTCCTCTCGCTCTGTTCGTCAGTCTCTAGATGATATGTTGTACTCATGTCCATGCTAGTACCTAAAGCCTTCTGAAGTGTCCTCTAGAATCTTGATGCAAACATAAGGTCACGATCGCAGATGATTGAGACGGGGATTCCATGTCTCGCGACCACTTCCTTCAAGTACAATTTTGCTAGTTTTTCCAGGGGATCAGTTTCTCTTATCAGTACAAAGATTGCAGACTTGGTGAGTCGGTCGACGATCACCCAAATGGTATCATAACCTTGCGGCGATTTAGGAAGCTTTGTGATAAAATCCATGGTGATATTGTTCCACTTCCATTCAGGTATCTTAGGTTATACCAACAATCCTAATGGTCTTTGATGCTCGGCCTTGACCTTAGCATAGGTCAAACACTTGCTAATATAGGTGGCGATGTCGGCTTTCATATTGGGCCACCAATATAGCTTCTTCATATCTTGGTACATCTTGTCGGAACCCGGATGAATAGAGTATTTTGACTTGTGGGACTTGTGCATAATCACAGTCCTCAAGTTTCCATAACATGGTAACCAACTCCTGCCATTGAAGCATAGAGTTCTATCCGCACGCGGTTCCAACTTTTCCTTTCTAACTTTCTCCGGATCCTTAGCATTTTCAAGCAACATGCCTCCAACATCTTTGTTCTTGATGTTCTTTGGTTTTCGTACTTAAGTCTGAGCATTCAAGATTTGTTTGGGAAGATCTAAGCTAATAGTCATGACTAAGGCTTGAACTCTTAATGGTTGATCTCTCTCCTTCATGCTTAGAGCATCAGCAACAACGTTTGCCTTTCCCGAGTGATAACAAATCTCATAATCGTAATCACTAAGCAACTCCAACCAACGACGTTGCCTCATGTTCAACTCATTCTGATTAAGAATGTGTTGTAGACTCTTATGATCAGTGAACACTGTGTACTTGGTTCCATACAGGTAGTGCCTCCAAATCTTGAGAGCGAACACTACTGCTCCAAGTTCCAAATCATGAGTCGTATAGTTCTTCTCATGAATCTTTAGTTGACGTGATGCATAAGCAATCACCTTTTCTCTTTGCATTAACACAGTGCCCAAACCCTTCTTTGAAGCATCGCAGTATGTGATAAAATCTTCGCTTCTTTCAAGTAAGGCCAGGATTGGTGCACTGCACAACTTCTGCTTCAACAGTTGAAAAGCTGCTTCTTGTTTATCACCCCACTCAAACTTGACCTTCTTCTGAGTGAGATTGGTCATTGGTTTGGCAATCTTCGAAAATCCTTCGATGAATCTTTAATAATACCCAGCAAGACCTAAAAATTGACGAATCTCCGTTTATGACTTAGGAGATGCTTAATCTTTAATGGATTTGATCTTGGCGGGATCTACGTGAATGCCCTCACTATCAATCACGTGACCAAGGAACTGTACTTTGGGAATTCAAAATTCACACTTGGAAAATTTGGCATACAACTCCTCTTTCTTAAGAAATTCTAATATTAGCTTAAGGTGCTCCTCGTGTTCTTGCTTGTTCTTTAAATATATTAGAATATCATCAATAAAGACAATTATGAATTTATCCAAATATGGTTTGCACACCCGATTCATTAGGTCCATGAATACGGCAGGTACGTTTGTCAAACCAAACGACATAACTTGAAATTCATAATGGCCGTAACGGGTTCTAAAAGCGGTCTTCAGAATGTCTTCTTCTCGAACCCTCAATTGGTGATAACCTAACCTTAGGTTGATCTTCGAGTAGACACTCGACCCTTGAAGCTGATCAAATAGATCATCAATTCTTGGAAGTGGATAATCGTTCTGCACCGTTAGTTTATTCAATTCCCGGTAATCAATGCACATCCAGAATGATTAGTCTTTCTTCTTGACAAACAAGACCGAAGCTCCCTATGGTGAGGAACTGGGTCTTATAAAGCCTTTGTCAGATAGTTCTTTTAGTTGCTCTGACAACTCTTTCATTTCAGAAGGTGCCAATCGATAAGGCGCCCGAGCTACGGGTGCAGCACCAGGTATCAAATCGATTTGAAATTCCACTTGTCGAGTCGGAAGAAGACCCGGCAAGTCCTCAGGAAATACTTCTAGAAAATCTTGAACTATTGGTACATCCTCAAGTCGTTTCTTCTCCGACTTGTCTTCAACCTCATTTGTAGTGACATGTGCCAAAAATACTAGACATCCTTTTAGCATGTATTCTTGTGTTTTGGAGTACGAGATAATGTGCAGATGAGCCTCGTGTCCCCAGTTGCTTTCGTCACCGTGAATAATTAATGTTTCATTTCCACAGGAGATACGAACGATCTTCTTGGCACACACAATGATTGCTTGTTACTTTGCCAACCAATCCATACCAATTATAGCGTCAAAACTACTAAGTTCTACGGGCATTAAATTTATGTTGAATGGGTGGTTCAGGATATTTAATGTGCAACCCCTAAGGATAGTGTTTAACCCAATTATTCTCCCATCAGCTTGTTCGACATCATAATAGTGATCTAAGGTAGATGGCGTGATATCAATTTGGGAACTAAATGCAGTAGACACAAAACTCCTATCGGCACCAGTATCAAATAATATAGAAGCATAGCGGTTGTTGAGAAGGAACGTACCCGTCACGACGTTGGAGTCTGGGTTTGTCCCTGCATGTCCCACCGCATACACTTTGGCTGGAGCCCTGTCATTACCAACTTGATTTCTACGGTTTTTGTTGTTCTTCAGCTTTGGACATTCCCTCTTGAAGTGTCCTTGAACTCCACACTCGAAGCAAGTAGGTTTCTGGCCTGACCCAGTGCCCCTCTGATTGTTAGCATTGTTGGCATTTCCCGCACTCCTACAGTCACGGGCAAAATGGCCAAATTTGTTGCATTTGTGGCATTTTGGAGCACACGGACCGTCGTGGTGATAGTTGCATTTAGCGCATAGGGGTTTAGATCCCCCGTATGGCTTCTTTTCACCAGTCCCTGCAGTATAAGCCCTGCCAGTGTTCTGCCTCTTGTTCTGTTGTTGTTGGTTTTGATTGTTTCGGGAAGTGTTTTCAAACTTCCTTTTGTTCTCAGCCTGTCTTTCAGCAATGGTGCTGACTTTCTTATCCATTAGTTCAGTGGCCATTTCAACAGCCTCTTGCATGGTTTTCGGCTTTGATGCTACAATATTTCCATGGATCATGTCGGGCAATCCGCCGACGTACCTTTCAATCTTGTCAGACTCCTCAGGAAACATCCTAACACACAGCAGTGCTAGTTCCTGGAAACGTTGGTTGTACCCTATCACATCAGTACCCTTCACTTTCAAATTCCACAATTCAGCCTCGAGCTTTTTCATCTCGTTCCTTGGACAGTACTTGTCAGTCATTTTCTTTCTCAGATCGGCCCAAGTCATTGCATATGCAACATCATGACTGACAGTCATAACATGGGAATTCCACCATGTTAGAGCACCTGCTAGAAGAGTACAAGTGGAAAACTTAATCTAATTTTCCACAGAACAATTGCTTATGTGGAAAACGGTCTCCATCCTTTCGAACCATTAAGTTAATTCAACAACTCCCTCAGTGCCTTTGAAATATAGAGGTTTGCACTTCATAAAGTCTTGGTAAGTGCACTCTCGAGCAACGCGTTCAGTCCTTCTGCCACCCGTTCCTGAAGTATGGCTGTCATCGCCATTCCTGTTTGCATCACGTGCTGCCAAAGCGGCAGTGACACCTTGGTCAATCATTGCCTGAAGCTGGGCATTAGTAACCGATGTGGTGGTGGTTGCTATTGGGGCTGGGGTTGTTGTGACCGGTGTTGACCTTGTGGCTCATTTTGGTGCCATTTTCTTTAATCACAAGAAAATACAATACCCGTTAAATTTCATAAAATCATAACCATGACATGACATATACATGGTTAATAAAGTAAGATCACATCACATAGTGAAATATACAACTGAATTATAATCAACAATGATATAACCAAATCGACATTCATTCATAAACTAATTTGATTATAGACGTAACATAATACAACCATTCCATATATAAATTGGAAAACATACATGAATGGTTCAGATACAAAATGATCTTAATGATTAGGTTACAAAATAAACATAACAACCTACAGCCTTACTAGCAGGGATTGAACCCGTAATACTTAGTAGGCTATATACAAAATGACTAGCCATAACATGATCTAATCTATGAACTACTACCAGCCTCCTTTGGCAGCTCTGGCTGTGCAGGACCTCCAGCGGGTCCCTGCTATCCCTGTAGTGCGGTAACCTGTCCCTGTAGTGCTGTCACCTGTCCCTGTAGTGTGGTCACCTATCCCTGTAATGACTGCATCACTGTCAATGTCTGTATAAGCCGCTGCTGTTGGGTACGATCAGCTGTCCTCACTCTCTTATCTCTACAGACCTCCTATGGTCTGCCTTCAGCATCTCTGAAGTCACAGCCTGTCTCCTACGATCAGCAGCATGCAACTCTCTAATCTCTGACATCTGACCCAGTATGATAGTGCGCAGTGACATAACCTCTCCGCGGGCAAGATCACTCGCATCCATCGATCGCCTCTAATACTCTCGGGATAATCTAGCCTCTGTCTCCATCAGATGACGTGTATATGCATGTGATCGTCTGTCTCTAAACAACATATTGAGCCGACCAGCCAATAGCTGTCTCTGACTCTGCTCATCGTCTAACCTCATATAAATCTCATCCGTGTCTTGTCTAACCCTAGTCTTAAATGCTATCATATGTCGACCCAACTCCGTGTCAGTACTAACTGGTTCCCCCTGCAGGGTCTCAACTATCTCGTCCCACGAGTCGGTGATCCCATATCCAACATCTCTCTCTGGATCACGCCTGATCTCCCTATCCATAGTAGCTACAAAGCCATAGTCTGCCCTAAGACCTCCAGCCAGTCTAGCAGCAGCAGCAGATGAGCTCTCTCCTACCTCGTATCTAGGACCAAGAGCGATACCTAACCTCTTCCGAGGTGGTAAGGTAACCTCAGGTCTGTCCTCCCTATGGCTAGCAGAGGGTAGTAGCAATGGTGGTGATGAAGTAGGAACTGATATGGGAAAGGGTGGTGGTATCCCTGATGATGGTGCATCTAATCTGGTGGAGGAGAGTATGAAGGGTGGTGGTAATGGTAGAGAATGGGAAGTAGATGCGGCCTCAGCTCTCATCCGGATAAGTACCGATCCGTGCAAAGAATTATCAAAGGTGTTAGTCTACCTCCAAGAAAAGGATAAGGAAATGAAGAGGTAGACTTGGTCACAAAACGGAAGATGGAACGGGATTATCATTTAATGCTTATATTTTTAGCAACAAGACGATTGACATTCAACAATTTTACACACGAAGGTATCGTCTTTGATTAAAAGCATGTCCATCCTCAATCCTTCCAACTTCTGGAATAACAATCTCATCAACCTTTGATCTAACTGGCTCAGAATTGGGAGGTGATGCCACAACATACTCGACCTCGTACTAGAGAAGGATCTTCATCAGTCAAGCATAATCAACGTTTAGAATCAGAGAAATTCTCAGATTGATCTTTTGAAAATGTCAAGGGGAAGGTCAGAGAATGGTCATGAAAAGGCACATCACACACTTTGGGAACACCTTTGGACTCACTTGGGATTGGGACAAGGATTTCAACACTAGACTTTATGAATTCGTCCGATTCCGTTGCCGAAATTGTGTCAAGATGCTCATTCTCCATAATTAGAGAGTTTACGGGCTCCTCGGTTGATAAAACGGGTGTGATTGCAATGGTATAGTCTTTCACATCATCATCACAAATGGGAATCTTCCAATAGCGCTCTTTAGCCCTTGCTCTTCAGCAATCGCTTCTCTTCTTCTTTTCATTTGCATACTTGAGCAATCAATCATGCACATGGTTGTATTAGAATAAAGATGCTTACATCCAGAATTGAATTGCTCATTTGAGAATTGAAAAAACTCATTTTTGAGAATTAAGATCTGATGATAGACGGTAATATTTTGCGGAGGTTGAAATTGGTCAAAACCGAAAGAATTAGAATCATAGCAAGGATTTTGCTCATGATAATAGTCCGTTCATTCATTGGTTGACACTGAAAAGTCTCATGAGGACCTCCACAATAGTTACAACAAAGGAATTGTTGTTGAAGAACTTGAGATTTTGTGAGAAAATATAAATCTTGATTGTAACACGTTCCATTGGATAAACGGAACTTGGGGTGAACAATTCGAAACCATAATGAACATGTTTCAAAATTCACATAAGAATTAGTCGGGTTAGTGGAGAAGGGTTTGAATAAGTCGAGTAGTGTTAGTAGAAGTACGGAGTAAAACATTTGGTGATTCACTCCGAATCTACAAATAAAAACAAACTCCATCATATTCATTGCAACCACAATTTTGCATTGACCAAAAAATTTTGGTATTTGCACACTTTATCGTGCTGTGGATCTTATCAACAGTTTGTTTAGTTGGTTCCGGATTAGAGATAATCAGAGTTTTTGGTGGACAATTATAACCAATATGAGCACCTCTCCCACAAGACTTACAAGTGCATTGTTGACAAAAGATGCCATCTAACGAATCACCACACTCGCCACCAACACTGTGTTGTCGGATTAGTGAGATTTTGGTGAGTAATTAGACATCTGGGGTCTATTTTGACAACGAATTGCTCTCGAGAGCATTAACAACGTTGGAATTGTCATTGGATGACAAGGAAGTATTTTGAAACTTAGAAAAGCTTTCTCCAATAATCTTTCGTGTCAATCAACATTTTAGGACAAATTAAGACGCATGCAACAGGTCTTCCACAATCGAAACAAATTCATTCAACTAAATGTTGTTGTTGAGACGATTCGGGGCATAGGAACAAAAACAAAAATAAAGAAAATATCTTGTTTTTTGAGATTTCTCTTTGAACCACAATAGGCAGAACGTGTGGCCAAATTTCCACAAGCCGACCATGCTTTAAACGCTTTGAAAGGCGATAATCAATGATGTCAAAAAGAATTAAAAAGAGAGGATAAGGAAAGATTAACTGATAAAGAAGGAAAAAGATTATTATTTTTGGTTTTTTCGAATTTATTAACAACATATTTCATAATTTGGAACAAAATCATGATAGACAACTTTAAACCTGATAATCAATCTTACTTCCACGGTACTCTCAGAATAAAAACGTCACGAGGTTAGCGAGGAGTAGGAATAGCGCGAAGCTTATATTTTCTCCTTTCGTCCGTATTCCTAGAACAACCCTCCTTATACCCACGTTTATTAGTTGTCAATCAGAATGAGGAGAGCCGTAGATCGTAAGTTGCCACAGAAGGCAAGTTTATAATCTTGTTACTAGTTGAGAACCTCAGTAGTTCACCGGAACTTATTATGATAATACCTCAGTGGAGAATATTATATTTTGGTATTTTACCAATTAGTGAATTTTAATTTTTATGGACAATTTTTTTATATTTTTGATTTTTTTGGTTTTTTAATTTTTATATGATATGTACTAATAAAAAGAAAAAAATATTTTTGTGTTTTTTTTTTTTTTTTTTTTTTTTTTTTTTTTAATATGATATATTAACAATAAGACAAGTTCAGATCAAAGTCGGATAACAATCGTAGCAAATGCCTCCCCGGCAGCGGCGCCAAAAATTGGTTCGTCAAATAGTCCAACTTATATATGCAACCCTAAAAAAAAATCCGTACGAAATGCCCTTGACCAAGGCAAAAAGTCCAAATTCCACATAAAGGATAAAATATATAAGGAGAATCATAATAAAAAGATTCCGAAGAGATATTCCGGTCGTATGTCCCCAACGAGGCTGCAATTTAAAGTGATCCTGGTTTTGATGAAAATTTGAATGATGGAGAAATATATGATGGAAACACAGTATATAATTACAACTGAGATTAATAAATAAAAACGCTAATTTTAAATCTACGGGAAACAAAATTAGTTATATGGAAATCCTAAAATTAAATCTATACTAAAATACGGGGAACAGAATCAGGTATCGGGAAACCTAAATACTAAAAATTAAGAAAATAAATGCTAAATTAAATTAAAAATCAAAATTAAATTCTAATTAACTTAATTTGAAAAATAAAAAAAACTAGAACTAAAACGGAGGTCGTTTGAATGTAAAACGAAAAGAAACGGTAAAACGCACCCGGTAAAACGGGTCTAAGACTGAAATTTAAGAAAAATTAAGCCTATACTAAATTTTATATTTTTCCTAGACACTAAATGACAAAAGAAAATTTTGTAAAAAAGAAAAATATTTTTTTATTAATTTTTGGATTTTTTATGAATTTTTAAAGATTAAATACTAATTAAAACTAAGAAAATAGAAAAAGACAAAAAATAAAAGTTATAAAAATTCTGAAAAAATAAAATTAAATAAAGAAAAAGTTAACAATTCTAAAAATATAAAAATGCCCAAAAGTTACTGTTTATAATTAAAGTAATTAAACTAATTAAATTTTAACCTAATTTAATTATTTAAATTAAATAAAACTAACTGTGGTTAACCTAAGGGACTAACAGTGAAAAGGACACAAAGGGACCTAACGGGGTAACAGCTAACTAACCACAGGGACAACGAAATTTATAAACTAAAAAAGAAGAAATAACACAAACAGTCCCTGAAGTGGACCCCGATTACAACAAGGTCCAAACAGCTATATCAAAAAGCTAAAAAGCAAAGTTGATAAGGGTCTTAAGGGGAACAATTTCTATAATCAGGTGCATAATGCTCAGTAACTTAATAAGCCAGAAATGTGAGCTTTTTGGACTGCAGAACCTAAATAAGCTTATTGGCTTATTTTTCTTTCTTATTGAGATTTAAGCTAACTAGATAAGCTACAATTAATAGGGAACAGATAAATAGGCTAGGGGAATCCTATATATAAGCTATGGAAGTCTAATAAGCCCTAAAATAAGCTGGGGATAACTTAAGCTATATTAACAGTTTTAATAAGAAAACAGAAAAAGGTGACTTTAAGGCCTAAATAAGCTAAGCTAAAAGGTTAGATAAGCTATGAGATTTTGGGGACTTAAAGAACTAGTAATAAGCTATAAATAAAAGCTAAAAGATCCTAAGGCTTATTGTCTAAATAAGCTAGAAAAGGGGGCTGAAAATAGTGCTCTTCAAAGATCATGCATACAAACCTTTTGACTCATACTTGGTCAAACCAAAAGGGACAAAACAAGGGGTGGGGTAAAATTGCTAGAAACAACAACAGACAAGCACACAATAGTGCTTAAGCTGCAAAGCAGCTTGAGCTTTAATGCTTCAATATTGCTATCAAATTTTGACAGAGGACAAAAGACACTTAAAAATTTATTTCCAAACTAAAAGTGGTGATTTAAGAGGCTTAATAAAGCCTACACACTCAGCCAAAGTTGGCTGAGTGAGCTTGACCCACAACAAACCCTATATGACCCATTTTCAGGTTAAACCAAACACTCCCTTAATTTCTCAATTCGGGTTTTTAACCCTTTTTAATGAAGTAAAAGCTGTGAAATGTTGTTACAAGAAACTTTTAATAACTTTAACACACTTTAAAACAAGTTTAAACAAGATTAAACTACTCAAATTATATTTCAAATTTTGACAAATGCAATAACAAGAACTCTTAATTTTTTATATTGAAAACAGCAATATTACAACATAAAGCTTTAAATAAACTGATTACAATAATCTTTAAAGCAGACTTAATTAAATTTTACACTAAAAAAGTAAAAACGGGATCATTCTTCTTGGCTTGTTCTCTTCTCTTTTATAGAGACTCTGAGCTCTTCTTTGGTCTTGGGAAGAGCTTGTTGTGAGAGTAGGAAGCAATCCCAGCAATCCTAGCCCTTCGTTGGTTCTTATACATTTCTCAGCCATTGATGGGGGCTTCGGGTTGAGTGAATTCCAAGTGGGCATGGGTTATAGTGGCAAGGTAAGTGGGGAAAGGAGAGGGTGAGCTGGGAATGGTACTTGGGAGGTGGTTTGGAGCTAGAAACCGTGGGGGAGAGTGGTTTGAGGATTTGGCGGTAAACGGGTTACAGTACCAAGTGGTTCGCAGGTTTAAAAGAGAAGATTGAAAAAGATGCAACAATGGCCCCTCATGTTTCTTTCTCTTTTCATTTCATGCTTGGCCCTTATTTTCAGTTATAAAAGAAGTTTAGAAAGTAACAGTTTTGATCCCTGCGTTTTTATAACAAAAGAGATAAAAGAGGGTTTTGGTAATATTGCAAAAATGGTCCCTGCTGTTTTATAACTAAAAGGGTATTGGGAGGTTTTGGCAAATTGCAAAACCAGCCCTTGTGTTTTATTTTTCTATTTTTCTCTTTATAAAACAACTTTTAAAACTTGGCATTTTTAGCCCCTTTTCTATATTATTTATCATTTTAATATAAAACCAAGATTACAAAAATTTACATTTTGGACCTTTTGTTTTATATAAAAACAAGTTTTGGGCTAGGGTTTTGTGTGTACGATGGCTGAATTGGCTGAAACTGGGCTATGATTGGTGCCTTCAAAGTCTTCACATCTTCAATATATAAACTATTGGTCTTTCCAAGGCCCAACAGTATGTTAAAGATTGCATCCAATAGTATTCTTCAGTTCCTGGCTCCGTTTTGACTGCTTAGTCTCTGTATTGACTCAGACTTTGGCGATTTATTGGACTTTGGCCTTGATTTTGCACAGTCTTTTACCATCCATGCTCCAGTTTTAGTCATTTTGGCTTGGTTTTCTGTCTTTTTGATGATATCCACTTCCTGCACAATACAAATGCAAAACAAACATATATTTGGCAGTTTTTGTCTGTTTTTGGTCATTTAAGCTCGTTTTTAGAGGTAAAAGATATGTGTAATTAAGCACTTATCACTCGTGTTGCCCTCGTGGCTCTTTTCGGTGCCATTTTCTTCAATCATAAGAAAATACAATACTCGTTAGATTTCATAAAATCATAACCATGACATGACATATTCATGATAACTAAAGTGATATCACATCACACAGTGAAATGTACAATTGAATTGTAATTAACAATGATAAAACCAAATTGACATTCATTCATTACAAATTCGATTCTAAACATGACATAATACCACCATTCCATATATAACTGGAAAACATACATGATTGGTTCTGATACAAAATGATCATAATGTTTAGGTTACCAAAAAAAAAACATAATAACCCTAAGCCTTACCAACCAGGATTCAACCCGTAATACATAGTAGGCTAAATACAAAACGACTAGCCATAACAAAGTCTAATCTAAGAACTGCTACCTGCCTCCTCTGGCAGCTATGGCTATGCAGGATCCCCAGCGGGTCCCTGCTGTCCCTGTAATGCAGTAACCTGCCTTTGTAATGTCATCACCTATCCCTGTAAAGCTGTCACCTACCCCTGCAGGGTGGTGACCAGTCCCTGAAGTGGAATCATCTCTCTCTGTAGTGTCTGCATAACAGTCAATGTCTGAATAATATGTTGCTGTCGAGTATGATCAGCAGCTCTCAACTCTCTCATCTCCTTACGCCTCCTGCGGTCTGTCTCTAGCAAATCTGAAATCGCTCTCCGTCTACTTCGATCTGCTGACTGTAACTCTGTGATCTCTGACATCTGTGCATGAACTGTGGTGCGTAGTGACATAACCTCTACACGCGCAAGATCACTCGTATCCATAGATTTTCCCCAAGCGTCTCTAGACATCCTAGCCTCAGTCTCCATCAAAAGACGTGTATGTGCATGTCCACGTCTGTCTCTAAACAGAGTATTGACCCGACTGGCCAATAACTGTCTCTGGCTCTGCTCGTCGTCCAACATCGTATAGATCTCAACCATAGACTCAAAATCTCTCACGTGTGCACCCAACTCTGTGTCGGTACTAACTGGAGCTCCCTGTAGGGTCTCAACAATCTCATCCTATGAATCCGTGATCCCATATCCAACATATCTCTCTGGGTCACGCCTGATCTCTCTGTCTATAGTGGCAACAAAGCCGTAATTTGCCCTAAGACCTCCAGCTGGTCTAGCAGCAACAGCGGCGGAGCTCTCTCCTACCTTATAACTGGGACCAAGAGCTATACCTAACCTCTTCCGAGGTGGTAGGTTAACCTCGGGTCTATCCTCTCTATGACTGGCAGAGGGTAACAACAATGGTGGTAATGAAGTAGGAGCTGATGTGGGCATGGGTGGTGGTGCATCTGGTCTGGTGGGGGAGAGTATGAAGGGTGGTGGTAATGGTAGAGAATGGGAATTAGCTGTAGCCTCAGCTCTCAAACGGCTCAGTCTCCTCTGCAGACGGGACAGTAGCTGGTAAAGCAACAACTACAGGGTAGGCAGGAGCTGAGTGCTCCTCCTCCGCCTCCTCGTCAACCTCAACATCTATCTCATCATCCTTATCCTCCTCATCGGCGTCGATGTCCATATCATCATCCTCATCGATGTCCATCAGCAGGATAGTCGATAGGATCCTCCTCAGGGTCCTCATCGTCATCCTACTCTGGATCTGCCTCTGGATCAGTATCTGGAACATAATCAGGTGACTGTGCAGTGGGTAAGGCATCCTCAGCATATGGCTGATCCTCAGCAACAATCTCATCATCAGCATGCTCTGGACCTGGAACATAATCTGGCAAAAGTGGTGCCTGCTCTGGCTCCTCAGGGCCAGGCACGTAATCTGGAGAGGGTGG
>BQNB010016716.1:0-47509 GCA_026074375.1 Tanacetum coccineum | reverse complement strand
GGCCAAGATGCAAAAAGCCCACAAAGGCCTCCCAGGCCTATCCTCTTTAGAGTATAAATACTCTATGTTTTTCTCTTTCCTAGATTAGACATTATAGCTACTCCATAATACTTTTCATCTTTAGGGTTTGTAGCAACTCTTGTTTCTTTCAATCAAAAAGTTCTTTAATGTTTAATCTTTTATGCTATTGATCTTGTGATTAATCTATGGAATGATCTAGGGATCCTACATTCTGCTACAACATTACCATTCCTATTCTGATTTGCATTTGGATTAGCAATCTCTAGAATAACAATAAGCCCATTCTAATTCCTACCATTCTAAATACCTGGATTCTGAACTGCATTCTAAAAAACCTGATTCCTGACATTCTATACTGCATTATACCCATTCTGATTCCCTGTAATCTACCCAGCATATTGTCTAAACTGATTCTCATCATTACCTCCAACCATCTACATCTGTTTATCTTGCCTCACATTCATACCTGGTTGTGCAATCAGCCTGTTATGTGGGTTAGATGAAATTCTTTGGTTGTTGTTGGTTGGTGTAGAATAGTTGAGTTTGAATGCCTTAGCTATTAGAACAAGTGCCATGTTTATAGCAGTAGTGGGATCTGAAATGTCTTCAGGATTAAGCATTGGTTGTTGCATGTAGTTTAGGTTGAATGATGGTTGTAGGATGTAGTGTTGTTGAGTGGTGGTTGTTGCATGTAGGTAAGTGGGGTTGGTTGATCTTGGTGAAACACTAGGTAGTTATAAGGATTCTGAGAGTGTGCCATTAATGCTAATAGATCATGTGTTTTTGCATGTCTTTCTTCCCTTAGTTCATTCACCTCCTCCTGGTTCATCTTCAAAAAGTCATACAACTGAGTACAATCCACTGTATGCAAGTCCTTTATTTGGTGAACAAAGGTAACATATCGTCTCCATTCTAGTTGTAGGTTGTTAAGGAACTTGAGGTTGCTGGCTATATTTTATGGAAAATGTTTGTTTCATTTGAAGTCATTCATTAACTTTGAGAAACGATGATAGTAAGACTCAATCGATTCCCCATCAGTAGAAGTAAACCTTTCCCATTCATTAAACAACTTAGCCTTTTCTCCTAAACACTAATATCAAAACCTTTCATCATTTGCTAAACACGTAACCAGATTTCCTGAGCAATTTCACAACTATCTACAGCAACATAGATATCTTCAGGAAGACCCATGAGAATAGTCTGAATGGCTTGATCATCTGCTTCCATTTGCTTTACTTCTTTGTCAGTAATTCATCATCAGTCTGCTCATGAAAGTTTCAGCAACAGGAACATCACGGTCTGGATCACCTAGTTCAGGAATCATTCGTCTGACATATGGACCATGCATAATGAAATTGTAGATTAGCTTTCTGTTTGGTTTACTCTTTGCATAACGAAGAAGACGAGAAGACCATGGAACATAGTTGTATTTGTTAATAGGAGGACAGTTTTCAGAACCAGCAGAATGAATGTCTTGTTGAGTCGATATTACAAAATTGATATGAAATGATATACTAGGATCGTTTTAATGATTAATGTGATATAACACCCCGTGTTTTCAAGTCATTGACGACGTCAATAAATCTACTTATTTTTAGTGTTGTACGCGTTTGCTTTTAATTTCATGTATTAAGTAAAATCGCGTAAGCTAAAAATTAGCGTTCAATGTAAACGGGCACCAAACAATTAAGCGTTTACATCAATCAAGTATTAAATAATTATTTTGAGAATAATTATGGTCATTGTTCATTTATTTCTATTGGTTACGTATTTTATGTACGTTTCGCGATAAAGTACGTTTAGGCATACCCGAAACCACGTTAATTAATCTACGCTTCAACAAATGCCTATTTTAAATTCCAATGATCAAAGTTTATAAAACTTTAACCACAATTATATAATGGGACGCCCCATATTTATAGAAATAAGCCAAGACTTATTCATTTTGCTAGTATACATCTTTACATATTATACATTCATTTAAATGCCAAGTATACTTCATTCTTTTCTTTTTACCAAGGATTATGCAAGTAAAATATCTAGCAAACATTCATCCTCATTTTCATGGGATCACCTACACATTAGGGAGCATAGAAACATAAAACCATAACCAAGAACTTGTACAAGTATGGGCTAACATGACTTCTATCATGACTAGTGACTTACATCACTAGTCATCCCTATTTGGACCATGCCGGCCATCCCCCCTCCCATTCATAGTTTGGTCTTTGTTTTACTACTTTGACTAGTCCTTATTCATATATATATCACTCCTATACTTCAAGCAATAACACACAACACAAAAACACTTAAGAAAAATCATCTTTTTCTCTCCCTTTTTCCTTCAATAAGCCACGGCAAACAAACCCCCATTTAAGCAATCCATACCTTGATTTTTTAAGAGCATACACACATACACACATCATTCCTAAGATATACTAAGATGTTTCCAAGCCTTGGTTAACCATTTACAAGTATTAAAGCAAGAAAGGAAGATTAGGGTTTCTATTGGAAAACTAGGGTTTCAAGTGTGCAAGCTTTGGTTTTTAATCTAAACAAGGGTTTAGATTATATTTCTCATCATCATACATCATAATAAGGTCAACTAAAACCCTTTATGTTCTTACATTTATTATTATATGCATATGTTAGTTCTTTATAGCAAAAATCACCATTAGGACTTTTGAACATGTAAAAGGAGTTTTTACTTGTGATGATCATTTTGTACACTTTTTCTTATGTTATGTGATAGGTAATATCATGATATAATGGAAATATAAGTATGTTAACATGTTGGTTTAAGTGGAAAATGTTTAGGTATAAACTTGTACATAAAAGTTACTTAAGGAAATTTATGATTTTATGTAAAAGTTATGAACTTGTTATCTTGGACAAATAGACAAATCATGGACCTAAGGACATTACTATATGTATAACATAGTATATTATGAGTTATTAAGAACTTGTGGAAATTTCCTTAGTTGAAAAGTATATAAAACAAGTTAAACAAATAAGTATATATATGTATCATAAGGGGGCTGTTTGGATTCGAAATCCAAACAGTGGGTTTGACATTTTATAAAGATAATACGTCTCATGACGATTCCAAAAAGGTAAGAAACTCGAAAAACGGATTAATAACGAAAAAGATACGCTAATTACGAGTTATACGTTAATTAAACGGATTTATAAAATAACTTTTATAAATATTATACAAAACAGAAAGTTTGGTAGTTTTAACAGATTATACATATTTTTAGGATTCCAAAACAATAAGAAACGTAATTTTTCGATTAAAAACGAAGAAGTTATGAATTACGCAAGTTTATATACTTAAAATGTATAAAAATATTTTTATAAAAAGTTACTGTTCATGACAGAAACATTAATTTTTGTAAACTTCATAAATAAATAGAACTTTCAATTACGAGAACGTGCTCGAAAGAATTACTAAAAACGGAGCTAAAACGAATAAAATACGACGTTTACGATAATTCGAGTTTATAAAAGTAATTTTATAAACTATGAACAGTAAAAATTACTGTTCATCAGCAGACCCCACTTATTAAAAATGTGATAATTTTGATAACAAAGACGTGGTCGAAGGAATCGCTAAAATCGGGATTAAAACGAACAAGTTATTGCATTTACGGGTATTACGACAATTAAATTTATAAAAGTAAATTTATAAAACGTCATGAACAGTAAAAGTACTGTTCATTAGAAGGTTATAAGATATAAAATGTAATATTTATAAAAATGTAATATTTTTATACATCATCCTCCGCTTACGAAGAAATGGACGTAAAGAAACAATAGTCTGTGAAGAAACGGCGTTTATTTAAACGGATAAGGTATGCTAGTTTTTCTAAAACGATTACTTATAAAGTTTTCACTCTATAACAACGATTTCTAAATTACAAATAGACGGTGATGAAGCTATATAGAATTATATGTGGTTATCAAAGTACTATATTACTAGGGAGTTAATAAATGAAGATTCTTCGGGGTGGCATATCAGACGATGTTGTTGGATTTACGATTTAAAAGTGTCCTAAGCTCTCCTCATACGTCATTACAATGACTCTTAAAATTATGAAGGCTCGTACGATAGTTAGATGTAACTAACATAGACTTGTATTTTGATGTTAGTTAATCAATGCAATTAGTGCTCTTATACGAACCATTGTTAATTTAGGTTGCATTCGATCATTTATGTGACGCGCTATCTGTGATATTTGGATTATCAGTAACTCAAGGTGAGTTCATAGCCCCACATTTTTACGATTTCAACGATTTATAACTTTGGGGTGGAAACATGCTTTGTTTTATAAATTAGACGCAAGTGTATATTTTATATTGAGTACGTGTTTGCCTAAGTAGCGATAACCCAAGTTGAGCCCATTCTCATGAACTGTCAATTGCATAGATGTAGTTGTGAATTACATTATGTGAGCGCGAATGTTATGATTAGATCTATTTGGGATTGACCTCCCCGTTCGGGTGATTAGCTATCACTGGGAACGAACGTTATAGCATGTCGAATTTGGGATGTTTAGGGTTGAACATCTGATCGGGCAGAATAACATTATTTATTATTGCGAATATAATTGTCGAGCTTCAGTGTCATGAGCTTAGGAAAATGTAATCGGATTTTGTGATGTCTTCATCTGTTGCATTATCACGGGGAAAGTCTTGCGGTCCTGCATATTATAATTTACTAACCTATGAATTCACCAACATTTTTGTTGATGTTTTAAAGCAATGTTTTCAGGTGGTCAATAGGCACGAGGTGCCAGGGATACATTGGTGACACTTTTGGTTATCACGCTAAAGATTTGGATGTAATATGTTTTGGGAAATGTATTGTCAATCTTTGTAATATCAAACACTGAACAAGTAAAGCTGCATGCTTTGTGTAACAAGTCTTTTATCAAATCCAATGTATCATTTTAAACGACTTTTTTTGTCGTTCTTATATATCTTGTGCTATTGATCTGAGAAGTAACACGCCCCGGATATCCTTATTCCGTTGGGACCCATTTTGGGGGTGTTACATGTGAGATGTGTCGTTGTGATGTTGTTTAGGTATTCTTGAATTGTGTTTTTGTTATTTATTAAGTGTTTGTTATTGGATTTAAGGTGACAAAGATGTTTGGAACAATTGTTGGATTTTCAGTCAAATTGCGCTTTTTGATCAAACCTCATAAGTTGACTAAGTCAATCTGCATAAGTTGACAAGTCAAACTGCACCTTAGATCAAACCTCACTTTTGGTCAAACTGCACTTTGAGATCAAACCTCACTTTTGGATCGTGAGGTCAAATTACATGTGTTGACAAGTCAAACTGCATAAGTTGACTAGTCAAACTGCATAAGTTGACTAGTCAAACTGTACCTTGGATCAAACCTTACTTTTGGAATTTGGATCAAACCGCACAAATGTAGATGGACTCAAACCGCACCTTTAAAAACTAAAATTGCACATTTGAGGTATCTAACCGCAGTTTTAAATCATGACAAATCGCACATTAAAAAGAGCTCAAACCGCATGTTTTATGATTAAATCGTAGTTTTTGTTCAAAAGTACACTTGAACCAAAATCACAAAAAACACCTAAAAACATAATTTTTAACCTTTTTCATGAATTTTTTTTGCAAAACTCACTATATCTAAGGTATATCTAACATAAAAACACAAACTTTATTAATTTTAACATCAAAATATTATAAATTTTTGAATTCGTGTATAATGAAAAAATTTGTAGATTCTTATACTTTTTCAAGTTAAACACACACAACAATCACACAATCACTCCTAGGCTCTTGATGCCACATGTTAACCTATCCAATCCATATCCATACACATGAAATAGATAAAAACTAGAGAGAGAAAGAGGGGTTTAAAGAGAGAAATTAAAAGAAAGATAATGGAAGATTACTATGTGAAGAAATGAGTAACCAACACCTCCTAACATGCTAGGAGGGTAGTATTTATAGTACAAGAGCGATGGACTCTTGTTTGATTCGTTTGGGCCATATTAGACCGAACCTATGTTTACTAATAGGCTTTAGCCCTAACTTAGGCCCAATTATCTCTAAGCAATTCTCGTAAACTATGTTTTCCTATACAAGGCTCGAGAATGTATAATGACCACTACTTTACTAAAAACTAGGCTAACAAGTTCTCACTTTATGATAGGAGTTATAGCACTAAATGCAACTTTAATGTTGGATAGGTAGAAACCTGTGGTTGTGTCTTCAACCGGCTGTTAAGGCTTAACCCACGGTTTCTCCCTTTTTCCGACTTTTGACTTTTTCCACTTTTGGCTTTAAACTTGCATATACATTATTCAATCTTGACCCTTAAACTTTATCTTCTTTGACAACTTTATTTTATGCTTGGGAACATATTATTATCACTTTAATCCTCGTTCATGATTCTTCCCAAGGTCTTTTACTTTCACGAACTCTTCTTTGCTTCAATTTTACATCTTTTCTTCACTTTCCCTTATCACGTTGTACCTGAACCTACATCAATCTTTTGATACCTTTAAGTGAAAAATATTCATAAATACAACCAAGTAATATGCGAAAACATATAAATAACACTACTAAAAACATACATAAAATAAGCGTTATCAAATTCCCCTACACTTAAGTTTTGCTTGCCCTAAAGCAAGTCTAGTATTTGAAAAATGTTTCCGATGGCATATCGGTCATGATTCACAAAAATAAGTTAATTGTTCTAATAAAAGAACAATTATCATTTAAAGTTTATATATGAACATTCTCAGACGTTTGACAATATCCATATGATTTTCAAGCTTGATAATACAACTAAACACCTCACGAATATAATTGGATAATATAATTCACTCAACACTTGATTATTTGATGGTGGTGTAAGTAAATCACTCATTTGCTCAGTTGTGATCTTATGTCATACCATAGGCTTGTGCAAGTATCAAAACAAAAACCGATAGGGCGTGAGCACTAAATAAATATATCAAATAGGATTTTTATTGGGTTGTAATATACATGCTTCGGGTTAATATAAAGGTGAGAATTAGACATGGGATATTTTATGTATTGGTTCTCTAAACAAAAATCAAATGTCCACACCCAAGTTGCTAGTTATAAACGAACCACAAACCTAAAAAATGATCATAATCGCCAATTATTCCTCCTTTTACTCATTAATCACCATATAAATATATCACGTCTTAGCAGGTTGGCTAATCGATATCTCACAACACTTCATCTTTCATCTTCATAAACATATAGCACATTGGCTATTTATACATTTTTTCATTTTTACATTTCATTTCTTCTTATTTCATATATTTTTTCATCCTCCTTTCTTTCATATTCAACTCCCCCACACTTTGATTGAGCATACCACAAAAAAAAATATAAAGTGTGGCCAATTAATGATCATCAAAAACTTCCAACAACCAAGCAACTAGCAACAATTCATCAAAAGGTTAGGCTAAGGTTTGAAAGTGTATAATATTTTGTATTTTTTGGATTTATTCAAAAGAAAAGAATGGCTCAAAGGTTAAACTAGGGGTATCTAGCGCTAAAAACAAACACTAACAAATGGGTCCATATAAGTGGTTAACTAGTCGGTGTGACTAGCTAATATCATTTAATATGTAAATGGAAGGCCATTTGGTGAAATCCTAAATTACCTCTTATCACTTAAATTTACTTATATCACAAAATAGTTGTGATCTCACTGCGGAATTCGTAATGTATGAAAAGCACAAGTTCTATAATCAATTTGATCATTGGCACACTTATAGCAGAAATAGAATTCAAGCATGAAAGATGTGCTTCAAAAAAAGGCTCAAATCCTCACATTTTAGTGGAAAGGCTATAAAATGTGCAAGAAATGCTATCGATCCTAAAACGGATTGCTTTACTAATCGAGACACGTCCAAAATTTTCAAATTGCCATTTTTTACCATTGGAATGATCAAGTTATTTTTAATATATTACAACTTTACGTGTGAAAAATAGCCAGATCAATGAGGGCAAACAACGATATCCCTAAACTAAAAATTACGCTAAAATTTTAAAAATAGCCTAAAAATTACTAAAAATTTAAAAACAAGATTATTTTTCCTATTTACTTCCCTCTCCCACACTAAAGATTTGCATTGTCCTCAATGTGAAAAATTAACTTCAAAGTAAAGGAAATAGGGAAAATAAAAAGGTAAGATAATACTTCCTAGAAAATAGATGTCAATCATATGCGGTCTCAAGCAAGCTACTAGGTTGAGTTGGAATAACGCAATCCCAATAAGTAGACCATCTCATACAACGATAACATAATCTCCATCATCCTGTGATAAAATAATACAAAAGCAAACTACGACACAAAAATAATAATATACAAATTATAAAAGTCTAGAAAATAAGAATACATAACATCCTAAAAAGATGATAATAATAGAAGTACTAGAAAAGTAAACAAATATCCGATGACATAATCTTTGAAAAATCCATGAGAGAAACTCAATCACTCTTCATCCATATCAACACCGAGAGTGCTATCACCATCTTCCTCCTCATTATCTTCCTCATTCTCATTATTACTCTCATCATCATCATCATCATCATCATCATCCGATTGATCCGGACCATCACTTTTCGTGCTCTCATCTTCCAATTTCTAACTTACTTTCTTTCTTGCACCTAAAAATCTACTACCACTTGCGTCTCTTGATTACCTAAACTAGTACCCGCCAAAGATAATGTTCCAGCCTCATAATCTCCCTCACACTCATTTCCTAGATCCTATTCATTTAAAGGTTCTACAACACGCTCAACAACCGCGTTGGTCACATTCTCCATATTAGTAAAAGATGTAGTGTAATAAGGGTATGGTGGTACCATTGGTGGTTTGTATTCGGAAGCAAAAGTGTAGCCACTAGTACTACCTAAATAGATCAGAATAGGCGACGCATAATCCAATTGGTAACCGGTCTTGAGTAGCATCGCATCTCTCCACTTGTTAGACTTATCAACTTCTTCCTCTCTTACACTTTCCTCCTCAATCTTATAACTCCTCTTAACTTCTTTACCTTTTGGTTTATTAATCTCCTCCTCCTCATCATTCTCTTTAAGTTTCATTTTTCCATGATCCAAAATTCCTTTCAAAACTTTCTCATCCAACAATGTTCCTTGAACCGGTGCCGAACACTTCTTAGTTTCATTCGATGTAAAGTATCCAAGATTACGAGCAATCTTAAAAACATAATGTCCACCATTAATATCACTAGCCTCTTTCATTCCTGCGGCTTTCTTCGATAGATGTTGAGCTAAAATCCATGGCACATTCATCCTCGCATTCTCCAAATCCAAGAAATGCATCACCCATGAATCACTAACAAAATACTTATGTTGAGTTTTATTGCGGTGTACAAACGAGTTAACAATTACCTTATGAACTAGCCTCTTAAACACATCTTTAATATCTGCCACTTTAGGCCGTGGACCATCCAAAGTCTTTTCCTTTGCAATAAATCTCTAATACCTCTTATGATTGAAACCTTCTTCATTCACATTCAACCCGGTAAAATACTTCTCAAACAACGGGTGTTCAATCTCTTTTTCCTTGTATAAACCAAGAGTTAGTGCAAATTCTAATAAAGTAAAGTTATGATCCTTACCACACAAACGAAACTAAATACACTTCTTATCCATCATCTCATTCTTCTTCACGGGCTTGAAATGTATAGATGAAAAGAACTCGAGACACCATTCTTTATAAATGTCCTCTTTAATCTCCAATGCTCTCTTAATAGCACGACATTTTAATTCTCCATTATCTTCAATCTCAAACTTAATTGCTATAGATAAGTGTAAAATACACATATCCGTTAATACCTAAAATAACCTAATTAAACCCAAAACAGACCAAAAATGGCAAAAATATGCTTGTATTTGTGTTTTGTGTGTGCAGGTACGGATATATCAAAAATCACAAGAATACAGTCAAAAACAAGCAAGCACGGACACGAGAATCAGAAAAGTACAAAAGAAGCCAAAGAATTCAAAGCCGAAGCCAGAAAAGTCAAACCCTCAGTCAAAGTAGTCAAATCATGGTCAACAAAAGTCAACAAAACCCAAAATATTCCATTTAAGCCCCTCAACTTTCAGAAAAGTTCATAAATGGTCCCTAAGCCTAAATGGGCCTCACCCGGATCCAAAAGCCCAAAACCCTAGCCCATTCACCTTTTTATAAACCACAAGGACCAATTCTGCCAATTTCTGAAACTAGTTTATAACTAGAAAGAGAGAAAAGGAAGAGAGGGGCTAGAAGTGTCACAATCTCAAAGTCCAACTGATTTTTACCCAAGCAGTTAAAAAAGGGCGCGAATGAACAATTACTGTTCATTCGTCTTCCCCAATTCACCCTCTATTTATATCAAGGGGCAAATAGAAATTGAAGGTTACAAAGGACAATTCGGGTGACAAGGACTGACATGGCAGAGAATTACATCACCAAAACCCTCCCATTGGCCAATCCCCATCAAAGAAGCTCACGTGGATTTTGAGAAGCACAAGTGAAGGATAAATTTTACACTAGATCCTCTCACAAAAGAAGCACAAGCTGTCACATCAAGGAATGACAGCTTGGCAATCCTCAAGTGTCCACATTCAATCCAACGGCCAATATTTGTGATCCAATCATTGAAGGAAATGAAGGGATGAGATTAGAAGGAGTGTAGAGCAAGGCAAGGGTCTGGAAGCTTCACCAAATGGCTATAAATAGGCCTCACCTCTCACACACACACTATCTAGATTTGAGTACCTTTTAGTTTTAGCTTAATTTCGTATTTTTCTTAAATGTTTTGTAATCTCCTTTTTAAGTAATGTAATCAGTATCTTTTATTAATGAAATTCCGTTTAAAGCTCTTTAAATCTCACTTTTAAGCTCTCATTTAAATTCTCAAATATTAAGCTAAAAGCTCAATAAGCCCTCATAAGCTCAAATTCAGCTCTAATGAGTCTATAAGCTCATAATAAAGTTTAATCTTCCTTAATCATACTTTTATTCTTAAAATCAGCTTAAATATTAATTTACCTTTACTTGTGGAATTATGAGCTTTTTGGAAGGGGATCTAGCTATGGATGAGATCCCATGGACTTTTACCCTAGCTTATTAATAAGCTAGGGAGCTTGTAGCTGCCAAATTTGGTTCCTCTTGTTTAGCTAGAGGCCTTGTAAGTTTTCCTTTAATTTCTTGCTTTAAATATTAGTTGAATTGCTTTCTAAACTTAGATCTACTTATTTGCTTATAAAACCCAAAAAATAGGTAAAATAGCTTAAGACTAATTTTGTTGCTTATTTAGTTGTTGAGTAATGCTTATTAAGATTTTGCCAAATTCTATGAAGTCAGAATATGCACCCTCATCATCATAAGATGATATGTGTAAAGTACCATAAGTAGTATCCTTCATGAATATCCTCAAGGGAGGTTTTTTAGTGTCATCTTCTTGGGAATTGGTTTATGTCTGAAAGAGACTAGGCCCTTAGTTAGGAACTGGGCTTAGTTTCTTAACTGGTATACTAAAAGTATTAACAAGGTTAGTACCGCTAGGCTAGCTTTAGTGTGTCGCTAACAGTACTAAAATTGTTAGTACTGCTTGACTTTAGCAGCTTCTGCCTGAGGCCATCAGTTCTAGTTTATTTTTCAAAGATTCTTCCTGAGGCTTAGCCTCCTCATTAGCTTCCTTTTCTTGCCTTTGAAGTCTTGCAAGATCATCCAAAAAGACTTGTTCTTCCTCTCTTGGACCTCCTCTCTTATTATCTGATTTTGAAGCAGATGAGTTTGTGGAAGAATAGGAATTCCATATAGGCAGTTCAAAGCAGTCTTGATCAGATTCATCATCTTTTCAGGTAATCCCCAGCTCAATTTGTCTTTATGTGCCTGTATTTTGGTTGGTATCTTGTTGACCTGCATGGAAGGTTTAGCTTGATTCTGATGATCTAACAGTATGATAGTTCATAGAATCAGTCAATAATCAGGTCAAAATAAGCCAAGTTAGTCCTTTCCCTGCAACATTGGGTTTGTTCTCTACAGAAGTTTATGTGAGGTTTCTTCATACTCTTTTGGTTTCTTAAATTTGTATACTCTAAAAGCTTGCTTTGCTAATACCCAACCAAAATCCCTCAGCAGGAGGATTTTCCAACAAACTTGACCTAAGTTGGTCTATGGTGTTCTAGATGGTCACATGGCACCAAAAAGGTCTTATAGAATTATAATTGGTTTGTCTTTACCAGTTAAAGTTCATAAGGTGTCTTATTACTGAGGCATTGGTCAACTTATACCTATTTATTAGAAACATAACAAGCAGTACTAATGCTTCAGACCAAAAATAGTGTTAGTAAAAATGAATCTGCAGCTTGGTCCTTGCTGCTCAATAAGGGTCCTGTTCTTTCTATCAGCAATCTCCATTTTGTTGTGGAGTTCGGGCATTGCTTGTATTCCCTCTGATCCCTTTTTAACCCCAGAATTCAATAACATCCCTGTTTTAAATTCTGTTCCATTATCTCATCTATAGTTTTAAACCTTTTGATTTCAATTGGTTCTCTAGTTTGTCTTATAAAGTCCTTAAGGATTTGCATAGTTTCATCCTTAGTTCTTAAGAAAATGGTCCAACTAAATCTGCTTAACAATATCAGTGATAACCAAACAATACGTCTTATTGGTTATACTCCTGACAGATGTGGTCTCCAAACAATTCCATTTGAAGAAGTTGTAGGGTAGTCATGTGGATAATATGAGCTAACTACTTGGCCTTTCAATGTAGCTTTGTGTTGCTTTCCATTTCTGACAAGCAACACAAGTGTGTCTTTTAGAAAAAGCTTTGTAGGTTAAACTCTTGACAAGGTTTCCATTCACAAGTTGTTTAGGTTTTTGAAGATTAACATTTGGGACACAACCTCCTATGACATTTGTTTGATTCATCAGTTGTAGCGTTTGCAATTAAAAAGCCAAACCTCCTAAAGGAACAATGTTCTATAAATTGAAACTTATAATTATGTTTTGTCTGGGGACTTTAAGTAATATTTATTTTCCATCAGAGTAACTTAATATAGGAGACAAAACAAAAGAATTCAGAGTCAGTTGTATACACGAAAACTTGTTCTTTTGGTCAAACGTTTGTGTCATGAAGAAAATAGATTAAATTGCTGAAAGTTCTTTCATACTAAGCTTTACATCCTCAAAATCTAACTTAAGGTTTTTATTTTTCCCTTTACCTAGTAATAGGAAATATAGCCTTTCTAACTACCTCAAAGGCTAATGGGCCACCATTAAAGTCTTGAAAGTCAGCAAGGTGAAGCCTTGTTCCCTGTCTGTGCTGGAGCATCCACTATCAATAATTCCTTTATTCTTTAGAGTTCTATGTGGATTCATCATCGAACATTGTAATAAGATTGAGATTTGACTCTCTCTGGGACCCATGCTGTTTGGGCTTGAGCTGCCTAGTGGATCTTTGAACGTTGAATATTTCTAAGACTAGATCAACACATTGTATTTGGAGAGAAATTTTTGTTGTATCTGGTGTTCTCATTTAACAACTGCTGTGGATTTCTTAAAGCAGTGTACATTTTTCCCCTAACTAGTACTACTTCTTTTACCTTTGCAGTATAAACTTTTTGTTTTGAAAAAATTTGTTCTTAGTAGATTGTTCCTTGAAAGGCCTTGATGATGGTGGAATGAGTTTTGTGAAAAACATTTGCGGGGTCTAACAACCATTCACATGGGTTTAAACGTCATTACACTTTCAGAGTATTGCTACTTGTACTGTCTGTCTGTTAACATTTTGTCTTGACAGTACTAAAATTGTTTGTACCGCTTGATTTAGCGTATTAACTGGCATTATTTTCCAGTTCTTTTGTTCTGAATGCTAAAGGTCAAATGATTTGGTTTATTTACCCTTTGAACAGTGTTTCTATGTGGTTTTCCTCTCCCCTGTACATTACCCTTAGACAAATTTTGTTTGTTTAGTTCATCTTGTTTAGCCAATTTTTACAGGATAATCACAATTCTCTTATTAAATACTAAAAACTAACCACACGAACAAAAATGCTCTTTCAGAAAAGACCCATGCCCCAACTCTTTGTTTGTTACACCCTTAGGTTTTTGACTATGTGTAGACTGATTTTTTACATTTTCCATAGGTGTTTTTACTGGTGGTTAGGAAAACTAGGTGTGTAATGGACCTTTTGGGGTTTGTACAGAACACATAATCTATCATCACATCTGATTTTCATACTATCAATGATAGGAGCATCAGACCAGACCTTAGGTTGAACTTCTATATTTGATTCATTGACAAACTGGTTCAGACACTAATTCAGAAGGTTCTGTACTAATGTTAGAGTTAAAGGTATCAAGTTCAGTCTGTTTGGGATTTTCAGATTCACCTGGTTGAAGTTCTTTTTGTGGTCCATATGTATATTGTGAGTCATCTATTTCAATATCAGGTCCAGAGGGCAAATAATTCCCTGTCATTGGTGGGGGTACTGCTTGCATTTCACATGTTTTAACAAACCTTTTATGCAAATGGAGCGATTTTCAAAATCTCTTTTATTGCTCTTAAAGACACTTTGACAAACTTCATTTTTCTTAACTCAAATCCCACTATATCTGTAATCACCATATCCGAGCCCAAATTTATCACTGGCACTCATAGGATAATTTACAATTTTACCAAGATTTTTTGAGTACTCCTAAAAGAATGATTCCATTTGTCTACTATTACTTCTAAATCATCTTTTTCTTTTTGAGCTTTAGCCAACAATTTCTTATGGTATGTTAGAACATCTGTTTTATCATCTAAATCTATTTTCATAAATTTGATTTTTTGTTCATACCAAAGTTGACCTTGTTGATGGGCAACTAACTGTGCTTCAACTTTCTTAAGACCTTGAGTATAAGCCTTTATTTCTACGCTAGCATCACTAAGTTGCTCTCTCTGAGCATCATATAGTCTTTTAAGGTTAGCATAAGACTCTTTACACTCATTTGAACAGAAAGGTACCTGTGTGTCTGATCCTGAGCTGTTGCTAGCCATGAAAGCAAAATTTTCATCATCTTCTGAATGAGTTGTCCAGTCAACACTTTCTCCATCAACTGTCACCAATGCTTTAGACTCTTCTTTCTTTCCAGTTCTGCTCCCATCTTTATTTCCAGTATTCCATCCATCCCTCCTCCTGTTATCTTCCTTTGTTCTACACTCTCTTGCAAAATGCCCTGTTTTGTGGCAGTTGTAGCATTCCACTTTGGTTTTATCAAAACCGACAGGTTCTTTTGCATCAAACTGTAGCTTTCTACCAGTCTTCTTGTAGAACTTCTTTATTCTCATGGAGATCATTGCCACTTGCCATTTTAAGTCCATTTCTTCAAGGTCATATTCATCAACCTGGTCTAAGTCCTCATGATCCAGTTGAGGACAACTTGATTGACTTGCAAGCAAGGAATATGATGATGTTTGTTCATGCTTTGAATAATGACCAGAAGCATTGGAAACACCATAAGCGGTACTAACATCATTAGTACTGCTGGTGTTTTCAGAAACAAATGCTACATTTTGCAAGTTGGAAGATGATGCAGTAGAGCCTTTTACATCATTTTCAAAGACTCTTAGATTGTTGTACAAGTCATCAAAACTGAGACTGTCCATTCCTGGTTTGTTCCTCATAATTAAGGAATTTAACCAAGCAGAAGTAAGATCTTAGAAATTTCCCTGATTGCATCTTCAGTAGATACACCTGCTCCATGAATCTCTAACTGACTGAGAAGACTTTGGAATCTCTCATAGCCTTTGTGAATCCCATCTGTGTTGGATACAGTGAATCCTTCAAACTGTTGCTTCAAGATGTACTTCTGCATCTTTTTGGATTCATCATTTCCACCAAATCTGGATTTGATGGCATTCTACATTTCTTTTGCATCAGTCATCTTATGGAATTTAGCTAGATGATCTTCTGGTATGGCCATTAGCAAGGTGGTCCTAGCTTTTCTTTCTCTTTCTCTGGCCACTACTTCTTCTCCTGTTTTAGGAGGCAAAATTTTAATTTGTCCTGATGTATCAGTTGTGACTAACACATGACCATTCCCATTTTGGATTACCTCCCAAATTGGATAGTCTGTATGAGCCAGATAGTGTTCTATCTTCATAGCCCATATATCATATTCTCCCTTTTTGAGAATAGGCAGTTTGATGGTTGAGACTGTTTGAGGAGTTTGTTGTGTTGGTGTTTGTTGTTTCTCTTGTGGAGGTGGTGGTGGTGGATTTTATCATTGTTCCAGACCCCAAATTTGGGGTTTTAGCTTTGTTTATTTGGAGATGTAAAACTGGTTTTATTGTGTTCTTCTTATTCACAAGTTTCTCAATGGCTATGATTTACCACTTGAACGTCACGGGTTTAACTGATTGGATCTGCCAGGCCTATAAAGGGATGATAGCCAAGATGTATAAATACTCAAGACTATGTTAGAAAACAAAGACTATGAATACAATGTGTTAATGCGGAATCTTAACACAGGTCACTAAGAAGATACAATGAACCAACTGAAAACAACTTTTTTAAAGGTTCTTGAGGATTACAGATTGCTAACTATGATATTGTATGTTCTGTGTGATCTTGTGTAGAACTATTTCTTCTAACTATGCCTAGGGTTCCTTTTATAACACAAGGATAACCCTAAAAGGCTTACATATCTTTCTGACAAATATCTCATAAATATCTTTTAAATATCTTGTCATCGGTACTAACTAATTTACTACTAACAGTACTAACTAACTAACAGTACTAACTACTTTGTACTGTCGGTACTAAGTATAAATCTAACGGTTACTCATACTTTATTGTTACTTGTCTTTTCATGGTACTAAGTTAAGAAAACATATTCCTAACAGGTCCTAAGACAGCAAAACTGAGAATGGCTTTTAAAGGATTTTGGCTACTTTTAAGCTAATATTTAAGGCCTAATAAGCACTGGAAATAAGCTATAAAGTAAAAAACAGATAAAGACTGATAAGCAAACTACCCAAATAAGCAAGAAATCCGCAAAAATAACCTTAAAATAAGCTGGAAATCAGATTTGAACTAGGCAGTTAACTACTTTTTTTTAACTTTTTAAGAAATTTGCAGCCTAAGGATTTAAAACTCCATCAATACTAGAACCTTTAAACGGATTTGGAGAGTTGTGAGAATGTAGTAACTAAACTCATTTTCATGCATTTACAACTTGAACTAAAAAGGGATAATAAATTATTTTAAGCACATTAGCAGTTTAGAACATTAAATGGTGACAAACAAACTAGGAATTCTAGACACAATTAGAAGACTTATCAAAACTTAATAAAAACTTAAGAAAACTAAACCTGGGGCTTAATTAAAGCTAAATGAAAATGGATTGTATGCACACATTTTAAGTGTTTTAACAAAAATGACCCATTTTAACTCTTGTGCCAAACACTCCTTTAAAACTGAAAAACCCACTTTTAAACTAAAACAGATGCAAATAAGCTTTAAAAACTTAAAACAGATTAAGTTTAAGATGTAAAAAGATCATATAAGCACTAAAAACTCAGAGCTAAGCACTAATAATAAGCCAACTAGAATAATCATATTTGGGCTTTTTAAGACAGATTTAGTTAAAACTTTAAATAAGAACATCAAAACCATAACATAAGCATTCTAAGCAGACAATAAGCATAAACAAGCATTAATAAGACAGAATAAGCAAATAATAAGCATAAAATAAGCCACAATAAGCAAAACAGTAAAATGAGCATAAAAAGGTAAAAGGAAATTTCATAAAAGAAGGAATGATTACATTACTAAAAGATGAAATAACAGAATTTAAAAGACATTAAAACATAGAATAAGCTGAAAAATAAGCAAAGTTACACTACTCTAACACTACACTACTCCTAGATGTCTTCTTCTTCCTTTGTCTTTTCCTTTTTATAAGCTGTGAGGGTTGTGCTTGTTGTGTTGTTGTTGTGTGAGATTCAAAAGGCTTCTCTCAGCCATCAATAAATCTTGGTCACCAAGCCTTTGAATCCTAACCCTTCATTTTTGTCTTAACCTTTAACCAATGGGTGTGGTGGGGATTGCCAACATAGCATTTGGGGTTTTAGAGTGGGTGTGAGAACTAGAGATGAGAGTATGGGGCTGAAGTGGTGAGAGTGAGTTTTGGCTGTATGCTACAGGGTCACGTGAAACTGGAAGGGATATACACTAGGTATTGGCGGGAAACAAGGGGTTAAAAGGGTTTGGGTGGTATACAGGTAATAGTTTGTTTTTTCGGGATTTGGCAAAAATGGTCACTGAATTTGATATGTCGTTTATTTACATGGCTATTCATTGTGGTGATAGATGTTTGGGGACGTTGCAAGCAACAGCCCTGTTATGCAAAATATTACGATATTTAATCTATACGATATCTTTATTTTTGGGATTAACAAACCATAAAAATGGTAACTATAATACATAACCTAAGTACGCAAGTTACTGTAATTATATATCATCAATGCATACATATCAACAACAACTCTATGTCTTTAAGTCGCATCAACACCACATTTGTTTGCACCGATGTAAAATTACATACAGGTATGTACAAACAAATTAACACTTGTAGGAATTATCAAAAGAAAATATTCTTTTTTCTTAACCATTACATTTCTACAAAAGTATTTTTCACAAAAATAAATAAACACAAAATACTTTTTAATAAAAGAAATGTTTTATTTAAATATAAAATTTGAAATCTGGTTTTTCCCTCAAAATGAAAGCTTCTATACCAGATACAACCTTCCTCACAAAAAGACAAAAAAAAAGGGAGCGGAGTCTAGGCGGCGGCCCCCTTATATATAAGGGACCACCGGGACCGCCGTTGCCAGACTGTCAGCTTTCAGCTCCTATAAATAGTGGGTCATCTCCAACTGATTTCATAACCCTTTTGCACGAATTTCTCTCAGTTCTTTCTCTCTCTATATCTCACTAAATCTCTTTAAATCTTTGATCATTTAACTTGTTTAATCTTGTTTAAATATGATTCAATCTTCTACACTTTCTTTCTTCCCTCAAGTGCAAGAGAAGAACTTCGGTCATATTCAAAATCCGAAGTTATGTAGTCTAGTTAGTCCATTTGTAACATTTGTTACATATAGATCGAGTCAATGTTTTTCAATCTTTAGTAGTGTGTAGATCCAAATGATGTATATATTTGGATGGGTTGATTGTGGGTTGGTTGGTATTTTAGGCCTTAAAATACATTGGTGAAGTGGTAGATTGGTTCTAGCTAAGATTAGGACTCGACATTTAGCTTAGTGTCGAAAAATAATGTAAGCGACGCGGTTTATGTGTTTAATAACCGGTAATTGCAGTCTTATAAATTTAAATCTTTTGAAACATATCAAAGTTTTTGGCGCCGTTGTCGGGGATTGTAATCATTCTTAGTTAAGTCATTGTTGTTTTACAAACCCAAATTATCAAAATCACCGTACAGTTTTCTGGAAAACTGACCCAAAAATTCATTTTTCTTCAGAAAGTGGGCCACACAATCTTTTTGTGTGACGGTTTTCCTGAATTTCCAGAAAGTACGACGTACTTACACCAAGTACGACGCACTTCCTGCAATTTTTACAAAACAGTATCAGATTTCAAAAATCAAGACCAAAACAAAACAAAACCAAAAACCCTTTTCAAACTGTAAATCAACTCTTTGAAGATTTGGAATTTATTCCTCGTGTTTACATTTGTTGAAATTTTATATTTACAAAGTTCGTGCATTAAAATAAAAAAATAAAAAAAAACACTACTTTATGGCTTATATAATTAGACCTCAGCATGTTTATGTGTTTTTCTTGTTTGCTAATTATTGCTTATCTGATTATGCTTTAAAAATGAAAATAAAAATTTAATGGAAATTAAAACCAAGTTTTATTACCTTTATAATTGTTACATGGTTATACATATATTTAAATATTTGTTATGTGATGTTTTTAATGTGTTCATTAAGAGTAATAAAAAGATTAGTTATAATGTAATAAAGATAAAACGTTTTAAAAAGTTTGTAACTGAAAATCTTAAAAGTACGGCGTACTTTTTATCAAGTACGCCGGTTTTTCTAGAAAAACATAAAAAAATTGAAAAATCTCAGGAAGTATTTGCTGCCTGGACAGTCAAAAAATGTTTATATCTTAATTTTCGTAGATAAATTGCTCCGTTTATTAAGTGCTATCTGTTTATTAATATCATGTAAGTGTAAAAAAGTATTATTACTTGGTTTAACTAACCCACTAACGGTTGCTCTATTGTTGTGTTTTTCTATAAAAGTTATGGATCTAAATTCAAGTGTTGGAAAAACTTTCCTAGGAGAAAATGTCATTGAATTGTCAAGTGAAAAATCTAAAGGTCATGAAGACTGGAATTCTCTCGAATATCAGGATACAGCTAATAATGGAGGTAAAAAGGAAACAAAGGCTTTCATTTTTCATAAAATGGAGACCGAGGAAGCTAGCGACAGATATGTAGCACCATGTTTCATCAATGGATTAGAAGCATACGACGGTGAGATAAATCTAGAAAAAGAAGAAAACATGATCTCCTATGAATTTGCTGTGAAATTGTGTCTAGATCATGAGGTGAAATGTGGACACAAAGTGGTTAAAAAGGAGTGGATTAGAATCCTCTAAAGTTGAGTCAAACATGATACATCATGTTCACCAATCACAAATAAGTCAATTGCATAAAACTTTTTCTTTTAATAAAAATCATAGGCCCACTTATTTATTTTCACTCACAATAAACTTAACATGATCAATCATGTTTGACCATAACTTTAGAGGATCTTTTTCCAAAAGGAGTCTATTGTTAGATGATCTTAACTTTGGAGATATTTCAAAAATTGAAGGAGTTGAAATTCTGCCATTCGTGTGTAAAATGGGAAAGAATAATATAAACAAGTGAAAGCAACTAGAGAAATACCAATTGATCTATTCTAATATGGGACCATTGTTGTCCACTAGAAAATCATTAACTCAGGAAGAAGTTGCACGAGAGGCACTAGCTATCGATATTTGCAGAAGATTTTCTATACTGGAGGAGGAAAGACTAGTGATTGAAACTATGGCATATAGTGACAAGTATAAGATACTTGACGAGATTTGTATAGATAAGATGAAACTAGATGGAGAGATGAAGAAAGAGGAAAAATAGGCTATAATCAAGGTCAAAAGAGAGGCATTAATAGAAAAGGAGGATCTTGAAACGTTTGTTATCCCGATCCGACTGGAAGCTAAGATCAACCTCAATGCATTAGACGACACTGGTTCTGATATAAATGTCATGCCATACCGTGTTTACAAGGAATTGGGCAGAGAGGAGGTAAAACCAGTAAACAGAGGAATTACAATGTTGAACCATTCAAAGGCAGAGTCTATGGGGCTTCTTAAGGATGTTTTGTGCTAGGTAGGCGTAACTACTATCATCGCAAAATCTCTCATCTTGGATATGCCTATTGAAAGAGATACACCCATACGCGTTGGGAGAGGATTTTTGTACACCTGTGGTAGCATACTAAACACAATAGAAAAGATCACATCTACCTTTGATGGAATTTGCCATCAAACATTTCGTGCAGTTAAGACAAGTTTGAACACTGAAGAGAATGACAGTGATGATGAGGAAGATTATGGAATCCAAAGGAACAGTTTTGGAGCACTGATGTATGGACTAAATCCTGCTAAATATCTGAATTGTCATGATCTGTTAGACCTATCTATAGCATTATAGGAAGTATTGAACCCATTCATGGAGATCTGTGTCTGGAAAAAGGCTGTCAGTTTTCTTGGATCTTTACTTGTTGCATTACAACATGAGGATTGGAAACTGGAATATACGGGGAATTATTGTAAGAAGGAAGAAGGGACGGACAATGGCACGCTGAGATCAGATTAACTGACCCCTATGGAAATGTGTATGATCAAGGTTTTGTAACAAAGAAAACAAGTAGAAGGTTGTCCAAGTATCATAAATTGAGTGACATCATAAATTGAGTGACATCTTGTCGCCCAATTGGTTTCAGGAACGAAGGACCAAAAACTAAGTTGGAAATAATAGAGTGACTATGTGCTCCCGTTTTTACTTTTTAATGTTGCGTCGAATAAATTCAATTGTATAAATCCATAATCGATTGCATTTGATGTACAGACATTAGTCCGATAATATTAATATTAAAGAGTCAGTTTGGTGGATAGAAATAAATATTTATGTTTACAGTTATATTTGCATTTAAGTTATAAAACGTACAAGGTAAGTTTGATATATAAAAAAATATATATTAGAATGCCAAAGTGCGCTATATATACTATATATAATATATATACTATTTATGATATATATATATATATATAATATATATTATATATATTATTATATATATATATATATATATATAAATATGAAAAGGCCAAAGTACGCCATATATATATAAATATTAAAAGGCCAAAGTACGCCGCACTTCCCTGAAGTGCGCCGCACTTTTGAGTGGTTTCATCTAAATACCTTATAAAACAAGATTTCACACTTTATAAACCCACACCACAACACAAAACCGTCGGGGTTTTTCACAAAAGTCGAAGAAAAATTTCAAAAAATTAATCCATCAAATCAGTAATCATGCCAAGGGTATGTTAATTTTATTCTTTAACTTGTTTACTATCAATTTATTCATATTTATATTGTTAGGGACGTGTATAATTAGAATTAGCGAAAACAAATTTTATGTTTATAAAAGTATATTTAACACTTAGGATATTATTGTAAAAGAGTTATTAGTTGAATGCATTGTAATGTTTTTACAAATCCAAAATTACTATTCATGAATATTTATTAATTATTTGCAAAAAAATAAGAAAAATTCAAAATTGTTTGAACCAGCCCAGAAAGTACGCCGGATTTACTAGAAAACCGACGCACTTAGTAATTTTCCAGGAAGTACGCCGCACTTCTATGAAGTGTGATGCACAAATATGACCAAAAACACAAAGAACATGTGAAAACCAAACGAAAACTCATCCATTGATACTAATTGTTTTCTAACATCATTATATACTTTATTATGGACTGTTTTTGGTGTGTAGACTATGGGAACACATGACGATGAGGCCGGATCCTCACGATCCAAACGCTCCTGACAATACGAGACGGTGAAGGAAGCGATGCTTCTGCGTGTCCATTACTCGTTTTTTCTTTGGGAAGGGTGTACCCAGGCTGCTAAGAGTCGATACAACACTAGGCTTGTTCAATTGCTTCCTAGACACATTTACTCACCATGCGTTGTAGATTGGAACGTGTTGAATCAAATGGGTTGTAGAGAGGTAATTGATGAAATGTTGATAATCAAGTTGTGTGTGGCTGGTACCGATAAGGAAATATTTACTTTAGAAGCGTGGACTAGGGATTTTAACATTGATGAGCCAATTTATAGTGAGCTTTGCCACGAGTTCTATTCTACCTGCGAGTTTGATGAAGTTTGTTCTAATAACGAGTTGAGAACCAAAAAGATAATCAAGTTCAGGCTGTGTGGACGTGCTTTTAGATGGACATTGCTGGAGTTTACAAGGAGGTTATAATTGTATTGATGTGTATTTTCTTTTAAATATATTTTTACCAAGTTTTAAATTTATAAAACTCGATCTACCTAACAACGCACTAACTGGCAGAGAACCCGATCGTGGGTAGTATAGAATGGTAAATCCGAGGTCGTCCCAAGAGCTAAATTATAATTAGTTTTAATTTGAAATGTCACGTTTAGAAAATGGTTTTTGATTTGAATTGAAATAAATTTAAAATGACAATAAAATTAAATACTTAAAATTAAAAGAGTTAGAGATATCAAGAGAGAAAACGTGCTAACCTAGTTACTTCATTACTATTGTTATGAAAACGTTTTCCTGTGCAATGTTAAATTATGGTTTCATTAGTGGTTTCTAAGGTCGATAAACTTGAATAGGCATATATAGTCTATCCTATATATGTCCAAATCATATAGGAGGTAGGATATCCAGCTTGTAGTGATTAATCCCAACTATTCCCAAAACTGATCTAATAACCTATATAGATTATTAACCCTCTTTGAAAGAGTTCCTATGCTTTTTAAGTATTTTGAGTGATAAGTGCGAAGACCGGTTAGTTCCTACACTAGGGGTCGAAGTCATAGATCCTCCCTAGTACCCGATGGATCCCATATTCACTAGATAATCTAATAATAGGGCAAGCAAGGTCCAAACCACTCGTACTACCAAAACCCAAGGTTACACGATAGTCAAGGAATATCTAACGAAACCATAATCTAACAGGATACAATCATAACAAAAGTAAATACATAACTAGGCCAGCACTTTAAGTGCTTAGCCGCTCATGGTAACAGAAACACAACAAGAATTAGAAGTAATCATAGATTGAATGCTCATAATTCTTACATTATTCATATTTGAACGATTAAATACAAAAAGTAAGTAAAGTATGATCTCCCTTGGACTCCAGGTGGAATTCTTCAAAGGTTGGAAGCTTTTGTCGCCTCTCCAATTGGCTGTGGAGGAAGTGATGTTGGAATAGCTTGAATGAGGCCTCTATTTATAGGTATCGAACCTGTTACGGCGTAACTTATAAATGTGTTACGCCGTAACCTTTTTACACGTCATTCCATAAATAAGCAATTTTTACGGCGCAACCAGATATGGTGTTACGTCGTAACCTTCAAATAATGTCCATAAGTACGTGATCTTCCTTCCATATTTATGGATCTTTATGGTTACGGCGTAACCATGTAGGGTGTTACGCCGTAACTCTAACTTGGGCAAGATTTCCTTCCAAATATATGTTTACGACGTAACTAGATATGGTGTTACGCCGTAAAGTTGTCCTTGATCTTCGTACTTGCTTAATATATGTTACGGTGTAACCATTTTTGGAGTTACGCCGTAACATTCTTCAAATATTTACACTTTGAGTCCTTTTTTCCTTGTTTCTTGTCACTTTCCTGCATTTCATCTGAAACTACAAAATGATAGAAAATATCTCGTTTTCGAGTATTAGTGAAACATTTGCAGGTAATATAGGGGGTATTTTGCCACCAAAAAGTGTTAAATATTTGATGTTATCATATATCCCCCCACTTGATTTCTGCTTGCCCTCAAGTAAAACCTGTTAGAACATTTCATAAAAAGATTTCTCGAGAATAAATTCAAGAAATGAATTTATAAAGCTCTTATGCTAGAAAACATCAAAGTCAAACACCTTACAAAAAGGGGATAAAAAGTCACTCAGCTCTCCACTAGTCTAAGTGTTTCATCTTCGGGGTGATCGCTCAATTGTACAGTCATAGCATGTATTCTATCATAAACTTGGAAAGTACACAAATCTGCACCAGTTAGAATTAGGGTCTAAATAACTCTCAAAGGCAACAAGGGTAATATGGTTTTAAAGGGTGATAAAGGGTTAGGATAGACATGGGATATACATTTAATGGTTGTTAATATAAAAACACAAAACAGATAGTCTAAAGAAACCCAAGGTTATCATAACTAGCTACTGTCCATCCATGGGTCCAAGAGTCTAAGTCTGAAAATCTGATCTTCAATAATGGGCTACTAGCTCCATTCTTATTGAGTATTGGTATGACTTGGTGTAATAACGAGCTACTAGCTCCATTTTACTGAGATGTCTTGGTGCAATAACGGGCTACTAGCTCCATTTATTATTATTATTTTTTATTTTGCACCATCTTTACATTTTTAAGCACATGGGTGGCTTTTTGTTTCACCCTTTTTTCTTCATTTTCTTCATGATTAATATGAAAATGTTACAGAAGTTTATATCTTTAATTATTTCCCTTGTAACATCTGATATTATACACCCATTCCCCCACTTGAGATAAACAATGTCGAAAGTGGTGATATAGGGGGGTCTTTATAGATCATAACTGATTGGTCTTCCACGAATGCATAAAATTTTCGTTCCCATTCCCCCGAACCATGGACTTAAGTAGCCAGAAATTTCAATAAAAAGATAACTATAGACTACAAGGTAGGTTAAGGTGAAATGGTGTAACGATACATATAACATTGTGTGAAAACATAGATTGGTTTAACAAGGGTGATTGATTCCTTGCTTTAGGGTATATAAATAATAATATAATATTACTACTTATATATATATTAACCAACCCTAATCAAGTTCCCCCTGAAAAAGGTTCAAAGAAAGAAAATCAATGAAATCCGGAAGTAGTATATGATGATATTCCCGGGTCGTTATGTCCCGACGAGGCGTGAAATTGACGGTTACGTATTTGGTTTGACTTTTGGATGCTTGAATAATCAAAGATTTGATTGGGTTTTCTAAATTCTATGGGAAATTATGAAAATTTAACAAAGGAATACTTAAATCTACGGGAAAATCATAAAAAGGCACGAGAATTTAAACCTAAACTACGGGAAAGCATAAAAAAGGCAATGGATGACTTAAAATTCTACGGGAAGCATGAATAAGGCATAAAAGGAAATCCTAAGTCTACGGGAACATGAAAATTAAGGCAATTAAAGTTAAAATGCGAAAACAAGAACAAGATTTTAAACCCGTTCTTTAAAAAACGAAATCTTACAAATTTAACCCTACAAATGCAAATTTATTTTTCCTAGGTCCTACATGATAAAAGAAAATTTTGAAAAACAAGTTATACAAAACCAAACCCCGCGGTTCGGGTCACGGCTTAAACTATTTTTTGATCGTTTTACTCAAGTTTAACCGTTATAAAAATTAACATGGTTCTAGAACATCTAAAATGTCTTTCGAGTAAAATTAAATGACGTTGAATTTAAAAGTCATATAAAACTTAAGTATTTCGTTACAATAATTGCATTTAAATATTCATATGTAACACATTCACAAAGAAAACTTATTCGATGCTTATAGATTACAATCACATTAATCAATTTTCACACATAAATGTTTATAAATATTTACATTAGGAGCAGAAAAGTCGTTATACAATAAAAGTATTGCATAATTGTAATACTTGTACATTTTTTGAATATTAGTTAGAAATAAATGTATATATGCATGGTTCGGTTCGGGTTAACCGCGGATATCTAAAAGTAAAAACCGAAAACCGGGAACCATGATAAACGGGTTTTTTTCGTATTCGGTTTTTTTTCGGTTTTGGTTTCTTCGGGTTCGGGTTTTTTTTGGTTTGATGAGCGATTCGCACTGGTTTCTCGGTTTCCAACGGGTTTTTTTGATCACCCCTAGCAACAACGTCCAACATTCTTGATACAAGCATATTGACATCAGATATCATTTCATCAAGGAGCAAGTGGAAAATGGTGTGGTTGAACTATACTTCGTCAGAACAGAATACCAGTTAGCATATATCTTTACAAAGGCATTAGGACGAGAAAGACTTTAATTTCTTATCAACAAGCTTGGAATGAGAAGTATGTCTCCTGAAACGCTGAAAAGTCTGGCAGAAAGAAGAAGTGTTGATTGTGGCCATCTTCTTGTATCTATGTAAATACAGGGAAATAAGAAAAACCCAAAAGAATATTTCATTCCTATAAAATTTTACAAAAAAAATACAAAAATATAAAACCAAAAAATCAAATAGAAAAATATATAATCAAAAAAAAAATGTTTTTCATGACATGTTTTCTGGAATAGATAATATTTACGGCTTTAGAAATGTCATTCAATAATGACACGGAGTTGTAAATAAAGTTCGAGCAGAAGTTCAAACTGTTTTCAAAACATGTCATTGGCTTGCAGTTATTTCAGACTGCAACCCGGTCTTAATCTTAAAGGCAAGTATTTCGTCAAAAAGAAAACTTGACCTCATAACGGGAATTTACTTTCTCGGGCATGATCTACTTTATGATCATGCAAAGGCTTGTGTATACTTTTCTATATAGCTCAGACTTTCTTCAAAATAAGTGTAGGTGTCAGTGCATTTATTTATTAAAGCCTTCATCCGCTGAAATCTTATTTTTGTTGGTGTTGAATTTTAAAAACAAATTAATCATCTCCATGTTTGATCAAAAATTGATTTTCAAAGACAATTTAAATCACTCAAACAATGACTACAGCTCTTTAAATAGAAATCGGGTCATTATTTGAGGGGGAGAAAGTGTCAAATTATCTTCTTCAAAATATCATTTGAAAATTTAAAAGAAAAGCAAGAAACAAACAGAAAAGGTTTTGGACTATAACGAATAAATATTTAAAGGAGAGTTAATTATTTTAACTCATTTGGGCTTTATATGTTATTTGTTTAAACCTTTAGGGACTTGGATGCAAAATAAAAGGCTTAGACTAGTTTGTTGCAACTAGAGGGCCTAAAGGTGTCATTTACCAAAGCTTTTAAGTGATAAGAAAAGTTTAAAAGGAAAAGGGAAGATAGTTTAAACCTCAATGACCAATACTGCAAATAGTCAAAACTTATTTAACAAAAACACCACCTTAGCTGATTTTTTCCACAATATTTAAACTATTTCACCCAATTTCTCTCTAGCTCAAATAGGCCAAAATCAAGATCAAACCAAAACATGTTTAAATCTTTAAGGTAATCATCACAATATGTTTTCTACCCTTCGAACATCATTCTTGTGTAAGTTAGGATTTCATTTTATCGTAACGACATTACGGAATATACCATGTTTAATATGTTCTATGAGGACTAGAATAAGTATTATTGTATAGTTGTGAGGTGTATGGGCTATATATACCCCTCCAAGGCTTCCATGGAGAGGTGGAGACTCTTGTAACATTTCATATTTTACTTCTATAATATTACACACATTTGTTTCTCTCTCTACTCTCTCTCTAAACATGGCTATTACATACTTTAAGTCTCCGACCATCGAATCTATGATTCTTTAAATATGTCAATTGGTATTCACGAGCATAGGTTTCATTCTTGATTCAGGCTTATTTTTTATGGTCCGGTTTGTCTCACTATGTGTTGAATATCTGATGACTTTTTTATGCTCAAATCTGTTACTTTTAGTATGTGTTGTTTTTTTATTTTTATTTTTTTTTTCGTGGCTGTAGCAGCTTATTAGATCTTATTTCTGCTTATTTCGTGGGCTTATTCTCTAAAAAACAAGCCACGAATTGGTTTTATGTGTTGCTAAAAAAACAAGCAGATCTGGTACTTTCATGTTTTAGCTTATTTTTGACCTTTTTTAGAAGCTTATTTGGGCTGTAACAAATTCTGGGCTGTTTGGTTTTAACAGCTTATTTTGTGGCTTATTTCATGGCTAAACCTACTCCTATTTCGTGGACTTTCTTGCGTTATTTTCCATCGGTCTTGGTCATTGCAGCGGTTTGGACACAAGATTATACTATTTTTGTATGTTAGTCGAATTTAAGAAAGAAAGCAAAATAAAAAGTACTAACAGCAGTTTGGTTGTGGTCTCCAAGACTAAACAGCGGTTTGGTATTTGTATATGGTAGCGTTTTGATCAAACCTCCACCATAGCGGTTTACTATAAGTTAAGCAGCAGTTTGCCCTTTTCATGGTTATCTAAAATGTTATGCGGCCAAGTTTTGGGACCTAGTCAACGGCGCGGTTTGGCGGGGATTGGTTTGGTGGCAGTGGTATTTGACAACGATTTGGTATCCGACAGCGGTTTGGTATAAATCACCGCGACAACGATTTGGTAAAACATTTGGTAGCGGTTTGCTTCCCTCAACCCAAACCAAGTCAACTCGGTATTTGATAAGTGTTAAATACACATATCCATTTATGCTTAAAATAGCCCAAATAAACCCAAAACAGACCAAAAATGGCAAAAATATGCTTGTATTTGTGTTTTGTGTGTGCAGGAACGGATATATCAAAAATCACAAGAAAACCATCAAAAATGAGCAAGCACGGACACGAGAATGGAAGAGTGAACAAAAGCCGGAAGCAAAGCCATGAAAAGTCAAACCCTCAGTCAAAGTGGTCAAATCATGGTCAACAAAAATTGATCGTGCCGGATTCACACCGTAAATATATATAAAATATAATAAAATATAAAATATATATAGAAGTGTAAAAACCAACAATCAATGATACCGAGAAGTAGTATAGAGCTTTCCCGGGTCGTAAATCCCCAACGAGGCTGGAATGGTAAATCGATACGATCGAAGATTTGAGTTTGAAGGAAGGAATGAGTTTGGGAAGTTGAAAAAGTCAAATTAAACAATAACGGACTAAAACGTTTAAGAAAAACCTAGAAATTATGAAATTAAACTAGAAAACGAAACCCCGAATCCCGTACAAAAGGGGGAAAACCTAAAATCTTTAAAAATAACCCTACGGAAAATTTTTCACTTCTAAACTACTCTACGGGTCAAATAACGAAGAATGAAAAAGACTAGACCGAAAACGGAGTTCGTTTGACCCAAAAACGAGTCAAAACAAAAACCCGTACCCGGACCCGTTCTTTAAAAGAGAGAAAGTTATAAAAATGACCCTACGAAAACTTTTATATTTTTCCTACAAACTAGATGACAAAAGAAAATTTTCTAAAAAAGCAAAATATTTTTTTGATAATTTTTGTATTTATTATGAATTAAATAAACTTTTAACTAAATTAAATTATAAAAAATATTAAACGTTTACAAAAAATTCTGAAAAATTTTCTAAAAATACTTTACAACTTAAAGGTCCTACGAAAAATAACAAACACACACCAGCTTATACAATAAGCCCCGAAAATAAGCTAAACAGCTTAGATACAGAAAACTTTTATCAGCCACTGTTTATATTTAATATATTTTTTTTCATTTTTTTTATTTTTTTTAATTTTTTATTTTTTTATTATTATATATAGGAAGACGTCCTTTTTAGAAAATTCAATATAAATTTAACTAAGCTAAAAGTTTTTGCTATATACTACATAAAAATTATTGATTTAAGTTTAATCTCCAAAAGTAGCACGTATATTAATCAGGTTAAGAGCTTATGGGAGAAAAGCGACAAATTACACACATGAGCTCTTAAGATTTCCAAATAATCCTTGTTTTAGCATCCAACTCATACTTAACTCTATCATTTTTTCGGTTCTTCGCAATATTCGCCGAACGCTATCTAAACTGTTAAGGAACAAGCTAGAGCTCAACACGCTCGATCGAGTCAAAATTTATTCTTATTCTACCCAGCAGGAAAGTCAAAATTGTGACAAAACACTTATTTTATTTTTGAAATTTTTTTAATTTTTTCATTTTTTTGAAATTTTGGTGGTAAAAACGGGATTACGTGAAAACAACAGCTGCAGGCACAATCAAATCGAAGATCCCCCCCATACTAGAATGAAACATTGTCCTCAATGTTTTACGAAGGGTCTCTACGTAAATCCTAAGCCGTTTATGAATTATGCTTAAAGATAAACGTTAGTCGATAAGATTTGGATATCGGATTCCCAAATGAAGCTGAGGATGTGAAGCTCTTGTGATCGAAGGACAAAAACCGCGAGCACGAGAGGCTTCAAAAATCCGGGACATCCTGGACAATACAACACAAAACACAAAACACGGATAATGGAAAAGGCGAACCTCCTCACAACAATACACTTATTAGCAAATAGAAAGAAGATAGAATGGATAAGCATGGGTTGCCACCCACGAAGCGCTTGTTTAAGGTCACTTAGCTTGACCCGATCCCCCCATACTTGAGCTTGTCAAGGGGGATAGAAATGGGGATGACGAACACCCAAATTTGGAGTGTTGTCTCCATGAATCAACATCGGGCTTTCAGGAGAAAGCTGGAAAGCTTTCAAGCCCTGATAGGTATAGAGAAGAAGGGAGAGTTTCACCTTGGATAAGCACAGGTTGCCACCCACGAAACGCTTGTTTAAGGTCACTTAGCTTGACCCGATCCCCCCATACTCGAGGTTTGTCAAGGGGGATAAAAATGAGGATGACGAACACCCAAATTAAGAGTGTTGTCTCCATGAATCAACATTTGGCTTTTATGATGAAAAAGCTTGGAAGTTTTAAAGCCTCGATGTGATGAAAAAGGAGAAGATTTCTTCTTTGAAGCAAGAACATCGTGATTGAAAACTTTGTTTTCATTTTCAGATGAAAATGGAAGTAAGATATCAATCACGAGAGAAAGAGTAGAAAGAAATCTCGTGGATTCGACTTCAACGCATATCCCCGGATCGTAAATCTTGTTTCTATCTCCGGAAGGAGAAGAAACATCATGATCGGATCCGAGATCATTAGAAGGAATGAAGTCGAAATCTAATTGAAGGGCGGGATGGGTGGGCAAAATATTAGGCACATCAACGAGGATGTCTTCCACCACATCATCATCACTCTCAACACCCGGCGGTATTGAGTCATCCAGACCGGGAAATATATCGATCTTTTACCTAAGAGAGTCACTACCCTCAACGGGGATAAGAAATGTAGGAAGAGACTCGATGATCGTATCAGAATTAGCTTGAAAAGCTTCCGATGGTCGGGGAGATGAATTATCATACAATAATCTCTCAATAAAACGAATATCTTCCTCAAGATCAAAGTCGGCTTCATTAATTCCTGGTGTAATTAAATCATTATGAGCGAGTTCACCGGAGAACTGCTCGAGAAGAGAATCAATCATAGAAATGATCGAAGCATCAATCTTAACAGAAATAATTTCTTCATCGAAAAGAGGGTTCGAATAAATTTCGTTCAGAACGTCCTCATCAGAAAATGACTCGTCGTCACTAGAGGAGAAATCGTCGTTAGCATCAAAGAGAAGATTTGAGAAAGTCGTAAAATTATCACAATCGGGCATATCACACTCACTTTCGATATCGGAGAAATCCTCGGACTCACTTGGGTTTTAGACAAGGTTCTCAACACTAGACTTTATGAATTAGTCCGATTCCGTTTTCGGAATTGTGTCAAGATGCTCGTTCTCCATTATGAGAGAGTCAACGGGCTCCTCGGTTGATAAAGCGGGTGTAATTGCAACACACGGAGGAAGTCCAGAAATAATAGTATCTTTCAAGGGAATCGATCTTTCCTCGTCATCGTCATCATCGTAGCAAACGGGAATCTTCCAATATCAAGCTTTAGCCGCTTGCTCTTCTTCAATTCGCTTTTCTTCTTCCTTCTTTTGTATATATTGACCAACCATATCACATACGAATGTCAATTGCTCCATAAGCTTATTTTAGGAATTGAAGAGCTCATTTTGAGCATTGAAGATTGGATGATTGACGGTATATTGCGAGGGTTGAAATTGGTCAAAACCGAAAGAATTAGAATCATAACACGGATTAGGTTCGTAATAACTTTGATTCGTCGGTTAACATTGAAAAGTCTCATGAGGACCTCCGCAATTTTCACAACAAAGATATTGTTGTTGAAAATTATGAAAGTTTTGTGGGAAATTAAAGTCTTGATTGTAACACGGTTCCGGATAGATAAAAGGAACTTGAGGTGGACAATCGTAACCATAATAAGCATCGTTCCCACAAAACGCATAAGAATACGTCGGGGGTTGCGAAGGTGGGTTGAAAACGTTATGAGAATCATCAACAAAATTAGGTTTTGAAACATAAGGTAATGAATTTTCTCTTTCAGAATAGCATGTTGGATCAAATCTTGGCAAAGTTTGTGGGAGCTCATCAATGGTTTGATTGTTGTATGGTCTCGGATTATAGATAATCGGAACTTTCGGAGGACAATTATAACCATGATGAGCACCTTTCCCACAAGACTTACAAGTGCATCGTTGACAAAAGATTCCATCTAACGAATCACCACACTCGTAACAACAATTGTGGTCAATATGTGGAGGACTTTGTGAGGAATTTTTACCGGGGTCCTCTTTGACAACGAATGGATCTTGAGGAGCATTCACAACGTTGGTATTGTCATTGGATGACTCGGAAGTATCTTGAAGGTCTTGGAAAATTCCATTTTCAACACAATATGTAAACAAATCTTCCTTAAATTTCTTTCGTAAAAGAGCACATCCTCGACAATACGGACCATCAACCGGGTTTCCACACCTTGCACAATTTTGAGGGGGTCGTTGAGACGAGTCGGGTATTTTATTAGGATCACGAACGATCTTGTCTACGAGACCCCCTTTAGAACAACAAAAGTAAGTAGTGTACAAAGCTCCACAAGACGAGCATTCTTTAATCGTGTAAAGGGGATTTAAACGATAGTCGAATGACGCCATAAGAATTAAAAATAGAGGGATTAGAAGAAGAATTAAATGACAAAGAGGTTAAAGGAGATTATTTTTGGATTTTCGAGTTTTTTAAACATCATATTTTATTAACGGAGAAAACGAGATTGAATAACTTAAACCGATAATCAACTTGCTTCACGGTAGCTCTCTAAAAGAAAAACGCACAAAGGAGCGGAGGAGCAGGAAAGCACGAAGCTATTAAAAACCTTTTCCTTTCGGGTCGTAGTTCCTCGAAACAACACTCCTTATACCCCTCTTATAGTTTGTTAATCAATTAAAGGTGAGCCGTACCTCGCAAGTGACACAAAGGCAAGTTTTAAATCTTTTTTTTGGGAACTTATTATGATAATGCTCTAGTTGAGAGCATTATATTGATGATGAATTTTTAATCTTATTTAAGACAATGTTTTTATATTTTTGGTTTTTCTTGATTTTATATTATATACATAAAAAGTAAATGAAAAATATTTTTGTATTTTTATATTTTTATAATAAGAAGAAAATATTCACAAACGGAAAACAATAACTTCACGAGGAAGGGTCTTCAAGTCACTAATCGTCAAACCGTAACGATATTGTCGGAACACACCTCCCCGGCAACGGCGCCAAAAATTGATTCCTTGCTTTAGGGTATATAAATAATAATATAATATTACTACTTATATATATTAACCAACCCTAATCAAGTTCCCCCTGAAAAGGTTCAAAGAAAGAAAATCAATGAAATCCGAAAGTAGTATATGATGATATTCCCGGGTCGTTATGTCCCGACGAGGCGTGAAATTGACGGTTACCTATTTGGTTTGACTTTTGGATGCTTGAATAATCAAAGATTTGATTGGGTTTTCTAAATTCTACAGGAAATTATGAAAATTTAACTAAGGAATACTTAAATCCATGGGAAAATCATAAAAAAGGCACGAGAATTTAAACCTAAACTACGAGAAGGCATAAAAAAGGCAATGGATGACTTAAAATTCTACGGGAAGCACGAATAAGGCATAAAAGGAAATCCTAAGTCTACGGGAACATAATTATAAGGGCAAGTAAAGTTAAAACGCGAAAACGAGAACGGGACTTTAAACCCGTTCTTTAAAAAAACAAATTTTGCAAAATTAACCCTACAAAAGCAAATCTATTTTTCCTAGGTCCTACATGATAAAAGAAAATTTAAAAAAAAGGAATTATATTTTTTTGATTTTTATTTAATTTTTTATGATTTAAAAACAGTTTTAAAGAGAAAAATTCATTAAAAATACTAAACTTAATGGGAAAAATCTGGAAAAATAGGGAAAAGTACTTTAGATAATAAGGAATGCAGGAAAAATAAAAGTTTTGAAAAAGAGCTTAAAAATAAGCTGGAAATAAGCCAAATATGGATGTTAGCTTAAAAGAGTAAAAAAGGGGTAAAAGAATATTTTGTGCAACTTAAATTGGAAAAGACCCAAGGGCACGTTTGGTAGCAGAGGTTGTGTGTGAGGCTTTGTGTATACAAGGGGGAGGTCATGGGTTCGACCCCCATGGCCTCTTCTTTTTTAAAACATTTTTTTACTTTTTTCTTTTAAAAACTTAAACTCAAGACCAAAATAAGCATATTTTAAAAAAGAACTTTTTCTAAAAACTTAAAAATAAGCCAGCATAAGCAGAAAAATAATGACAGAAAACTATTTTTTTAAACTAAGGCTATTATGAAAACTGTTTGGCAATTTTAAGACAAATAAGCAAATGAAAAGAAAAGTAAGCTAAGGCATATCCTACTCTACACCTAATAAGCAAGTTCAAACAAGAATAAGCACATAAATCAAGCAGAAAAGCTAGAAATGGCAAATAAGCACAATGGGCAAAATCAGCAGACAAAAAGCCAAAGGTCACTTTTTGGGCTTAATTTTAAGCACCATAAAGGAACCTCATGGCTATAAGACTTGTACCCCTAAAATCTTTGACCTATAAGCTCCTAAAATCAACAACTAGAAAATAGTTTGAAACTTAAATGAGCTAGAAAAAAACTTGATGAAAAGTGCTGATGTACTCAGTAGCTACTGAGTTAAAAAAAACAGATTTTTGCCAATTTTAAAATTCAAATTAAGCTCAAATAAGCAAATGTAAAAAGATAAAAAGCACAAACAGATTTAATTTGGAACCCAATAAGCACATAGGAACAGGAATTTAGCATTTTAAACAACAAATAAGCAAGGAAAAAGCAAAAAAGAAAAAGGTTGTTTTTACTTAAAAAGGCACTTAACCATTTTGATAATTTTTGACAAAAAATTAAAGGAAACTAATTAGAGACTTATACTACTGCATTCAAGACTAAAACAAGACACAAACAAGGCTTCAAAACCTTTTTTAATCAAAGCTTGCTTATGAGCATTTTGCAAAAATTTAAAAACACACTTTTTGGAGAATATTTAGAAAACACATTAAAACTTAAATTTAACACTAAAAGCTTTTTAAACGAGGTTAAAACAGCTAAAAGAAAACTTGTAAAAAGTGACTAGGTGACCCAAAACTAATTTGTACTTAGTTTGACCCGTTTTGGACCCTTGTCCCAAACACCCCTTAAAGAAGCCATATTTCATATTTTAGCTTAAACAGGTTAAGAACTCATAAGAAAACTCAAAATAGATCAAGGTTGAGGAATAATAAGCACACATAAGCAATTAAAACTAAAAATTAAGCACTTAAAATAAGCAAGGTCAAATGAGCAGTTTGAGTATATAAAGACAAATTGCATAAAAGATTTAAGCAAATTGGTTTTTAGACCACACAAAGCATCATAAGCACAAAAGTTAAGCCTACAAAACAATAGATAAGCTAAAATAAGCAGGCAATAAGAAAAGCAGGATTTAAGCTTAAAAAGACAGATTTAAGAAAACTTAAAAAAAACTAAAATTTTCATTAAGACATAAACTGATTACAATATTTGAAAAATTAAAATCACATAACTTAAAAGACTAAAAACATAAATTTAAAAACATTAAAAACTAAATTAATCTACTCCTCAGTTCCTAGTTGTCTTTTTCGTCTTGTGCTTCTTCTTTATATAAGCTGTGGAGTTGTTCTTGTTGTGTTTGTTATGTAAGAGCTCCAAAGTTCAATCTTAGCCCTCCATTTAGCCTTGGAGCCCAATCTCAAATCCTAGCCCTTAAATTTTGTCTTCAACCTTCAACCAATAAAATCACGAGGGATTGCCAGCGTGGTTTTTGGGGTTTTGTGGGTTGGGGTGAGTGTAAGGGTGATGTTTTAGAGTGGGGTGGGGTTTTTGTCTCATGTTGCAGGGTGTAAGGTGAAAGGAAAAGGGGAATAGAAGGGTTTTGGCACCAAAAGATTTTTATATTTGTTTTTGGGAGAGCAGGTACCACCTTAGGGATTTTGCAACCTTGGTCCCTCCAAGGGTATTCTCATTATGCATGAAATCATCCTTTTGTGGTGTAAAGTTTTGCGGATTGCAGAGTTTTTTCACCCCTCAAGTTGTATAGTGTTGTTGGTGGGCAGTCCCTAAGCCTAACGGTGTTAGGCTTTATAGGGATATGGGCTAACTGGCGTTAAAGGGTGTGTATTTGGGCCTTGATTTGGCAGTTTGGGCCACGGCAGGAATTGGGTTATTTAGATTTTGGGCTTTTTGGTTTTAGGATAAGGGCTTTTAAGATATACATAATATGCATATTGGGCTGACTTGGCCCAATAAAATGGGTCGGGTTGGCCTGATAAGTTTTCTTCAGTTTTGGCTCGGCTTTGACTTTGACTTTGTTGTGTTGACTTTTCTGTTGACTTTGACCTTGACTTTTTGACTTTGGCTTTTCATCACGCTCTTTCCGTTCTCGTGCTCGGTTTTGTCGTTTTGGCTTTGTTTTTCGTCCTTTTCTTAGATATCCGTTACCTGCACAATACAAATGTAAAACACACAAATACATTGTATTTTTTGGTATGTTTTTTGTCATTTAATTTTTTTTTTCTTTTCGTGTTTTAATGGGTTAATAGGATGTGTATTTAAACACTTACCAGTGACGATAAAATCCAACAGTTCCAAGCGAGCAACTAGAGCAAAATGATTCCTCAAAAATCATACCCCTCTTCCTGAGCATACACCCTTAACTACAAGCGTGCTTGTTGCGGAATTTAAGTTTGGTCTTCTCCTTCTTGTTCTTCCATAACCACTTTAGCTTAATTACGTTCTTGCAAAGGGTTTGTCAATGAGTTCCAAGACTTGGGAGTTGTCAAATGTGAAGCTCTTCTGCATCTGCTTATCCATGCAGAATCTGCCATTGCTTCCTTAATGGTTTTTGGTTCAGCAGTACTCACGGTGAGTGCGAACATTTACATATTTTTAGGATTGGTTGCAAGTTGTCGTCTTGTTTGCACTGGCTTGGATGGATTTCCATGAACTTGTTCTAGCGGGTGATCTGTTGTCCATCGGTATTTGAAATTGCATGGTTGATAGAAGGTATGCATATTTGAATTATCAATATTGCGTGAGGAAGACTCAGCAACTTCTCGCTCACCGGTGTACAGAAAGGATGATAAATTCATCTTGTGAAACTGTGTGACTTCTGCTGTTTCTTGATGTTTTCCTCAGCATTAAATTTGTTGGATTTGTTTTTTTCTTTTTTTCTGTTTTATGAATATTGATTATTCGTTGTAGGTGGTGTGTCTTGTTATTTAGAATTGTCGGTGGGAGAAGAAGACTTGTTGACACTTGAAGTACCTGCAGTGAAAAATTCATCGTACAAAGGATGAAAAGAAGATCCAACTCTTGTTGTGACGGAACTGTTGTATCTGCTGAATGAGAAACATTTTGTAGTTGGGGGACGGGGCCAGAGTTGTCATAATCTGACGCCTTTTATCATTGGGGAACGAGGCATGAAGTGTCATTAGCAATAGACGTCTCTAGTTCCAAGATCTTTAAATCTTTTCCTTGTTTGTCTTGATCGTCTTTGCCACCTTGAGATCTTGTTTCTTGACCAACATGCTCATAATTTTCATCATCTGGAAAGCTTGCTAACAATCTCCCTTGATAGAATTGATATCTTAGAGGAAGATCTTGTATATCAGAGTTTGCAAAAGTCTTTGTCTTTAATTCTTAGCCATATTATTGATGAGAGAAAAAGTAGAGAGAAAATGTATGTGTCTAGAGAGAGAAACAAGAACACACACACTTTTACAAAATGAATCATCACCCCTCCATGGAATTATGGAGGGGGAAGTTATAGGTCTAGACAAGGTAAACTATTCAAACTTAACAATTCTAGTCCCTGTGAGTCTTGCCTAATGATAACTAATGTAATTTCCGGATAAGTCAACATAATTTATGGCTAACAATCTTCCCCCAATATATGGACATACGGAATTACTTACAATGTTCCTATCATGTACAAATACAACACAAATAAGTTTCAAAGCGCTTCCAAAAAAAAAACTAAGAGTCTTTTTTTTGTTTATGAGTTCTCCTGGTCTTGAAACTTATACTTCAGCATGGATCTTTAGTGTCTTTACTTGTACAGGAACCATTGTAGTATGCATGATTTGGATTAACTTCCCCCAATTCATGCAGCTTCCCCCAAACCAACATCCCTATCTTGAGCAGATTCTGAAACTTTGATGCAGCTTCAACCATCTTCTATATGTCATTGACGTGCACATTGGAATTTTATAGAAGAAAATCCACACCTTATACTACTGCTACTTGTCATTAGGTCTTGGTGAATATTTGTTTGGGGGTACATGCGAGAAATCACAACAATTTTTCTCACGAATGAAAAATATTCATAAACCATGGATAAGTTAGTAATCTACACTACATCCCATGAAGTTGACATGGTAACATCAAAGTCAACTAAGTCCTGGATGTACACATTTTCCCCCATGATGGTTGCGATCTCTTAGAAGCATCATTGTTATGTACGTCCATATACTCGAGAAGTTCTTGTCTTTAGCACAAATATTAAAATCCAAACGAAGCATTGCCCTCTTGACTTCACAAACCGTAGAGGAGATGAAGCAAGAATCAAGAAAACTTTGTATAATCAAGGTCTTGTATATGAACGTCGTTGAAGAACTTTGAGAATTTTGCTTAGACTATGAAGTACGATTCTATTAGAATAGCACATTAATATCCCGTGAGAATTGCTGATTACATCTCAACCTTTAAACTCTCTGGCTAAACTTACCAACCTCGTATTCTGTCGGCTATTGTTGTGACCACTTGGTGAAGTAAACCCGATATACTAAACTTGAAAATGAAGTGAAATCCTCCAAATTTGTTACTTAAACTTGCATTGTTGTTAATTAAAGAACGGTGCAAGATTAAATCTTTAAGTATTCTATACCTCAGTCCTAAAAGTATAAGAAGTACATCACCTCTTGAAATTATCCACATCGACATCTGCGTGTGACACTGAGTACTACAATGTAACTCCTTTAAGTGATAGCTATAACCCGTGAGCACTATAATGTAACTCCTTACATCAGGAAATAACTAGATAATCCAAGTCTTAATCATAAGCTGTATACGTTCAAGCAAGTCATCAATTGATAGATTGGGTTTGAAGAAAAGGGGTAGAAAATAGAAGGAAGTCTCGATGATGAAATAAGTAGACACCTTTGTGAAACCCACTTAAATCTCAAATAATGGATACCAAATCAACTTCGTGATCACTTGTCATCGTAATCCGAATCGTTAGCCATTTGTCGTTTTAGTGAATCTTATTCGGATCATTTTAGTGTTATGTATCGTGTTTGTTTTGTTGTTGATCGTGAATGTTATTGAACTAGAAAAAATGTTATTTTTTGAATTGTCGTCAACGAATAAACATTGTCTAGTTCAATCTGTCATGATAGTGTGTTAATATATACGGCTTAATCTAATAATCACTAGTCCCCTACTAGGTAATATTCAGATTTAAAACATCAATTCCAACCCAATTACTTAAAATCCATCGGCCCAGATTTAACTTTGAGTATATCCGGCCCATTTTCACACTTCTACCAGCCCACTCATGACACACCTATGTTAATAAGTATTCTGGCCCAGTTGGTCTTTTAACCGGAAATCCAAGTATTCCAAAAGCCCAATCCAAATGGTGATGAGGGATATAAAATGTAGCAACCCCTAAATTTATTACTTACACATTAACCCTAATTATCTCTTTTCATCCGCAACCATTTTCTTTCTTATAAAAGTCAGATCACATCTAAGTCTTATAACTCCATCTCATTATCCTTAAACAAACAACATAAACGCCCTAGATCATCATTCATTACCACATCAAATCAAACGAATACCCCCTTAATTGATTGTGCATTATCCATGAAGAACATAGAGTAGTTGTGACTTCAAGATCATACTTATGGTCTCGGGTAGGTATATGTTTAAGTGACTAGAGTGTAATAAAAAATCGAACCAAAGTTTGAATATAACAAAGTTGTTATAATTCTTGCTTTAAATTCGTAAATCAAAAATGGTTTACCCCATTACACAGATCGATGATGATATGTATTCATATGATTGGATCTTTTGATGGTCTTGATTTAATTGAAACACACGAATTGAAATGAATCTGAGATCTAGTTTAATGTCGTGTCTTGTTTCTGATTTGAGTAGATGGAGTTGGTGTTGTTTCGGTTTAAAGTCAAGTCTTTCTATCTTCTACATTTCTGTCCTTTTGGTTTTGACTCGGTGGCAGACTCATATGAGTTGACCCGGTCAACTCGGTAAATACTGAGTTGACTCAGTTTGGGTTTGTGATAGATCGGTTCCTATTAACTTTGAGTAGTTTGATTCCTATTTGAAAACAAGTTGTTCGGTTCTAAAATGGAAACTGGTTGTTCGGTTCACAAAGAAAAGGAGTTGTTCGGTTCCTGAATAAAAAGAAGTTGTTCGGTTCCTTAAGATAACAAGTCGTTTTCCTTAATATAACAAGTTGTTCGGTTCCTTAAGACAACAAGTTGTTCGGTTCCTTAAGACAACAAGTTTTTTGGTTCCATAAGACTCCAAAACATACTATCGTCCTTGTTTTTCTTGTCTTCTTCAAAGACCAACAAAAAAACTGTGTAGACAGCAGCTGATAAATAATCTTGAAAAACCAATAGACCACCAATTAGCTTATAAAGGACCCTTTATATTTGCAATCAAACCTGTAGAATAATCATATAACATACATGGAAAGATGAGGAAAGTTGTTTTAGTAAGAGAAAGAGGGTTGGATGAACACTTAGAGAGAGAAAGTAAACTTGTAATATTATGTGTGAAAATGAACAACCAACCACCTCTCCAAGGCATGGAGAGGTGTATAAATACCTATACATGGCACGTGGGCTTGGTCTAGCATGGGTTTATCCATGGGCCTTAGCAAACTAACTATGTAAGTTTCCAAAAATTACTTAACGAGCTAACGACTGTTATATATGGAAGCGACCGACACTTTTGTGTTCCTAACAATCTCCCCTTAAGGGAGGTCGCTCCATTTTACAAAAACTTAAACCTAGCATACTATGCTTTAACTTTAGTCTTGAGCTCGTAATCTTTAACTTGTGAATTGATGTAGTGATCATAGACTTTTAGGTTTGAGCTTGTTCTTATAGTTTGACTTGTAAGTGAATATGTGATCTTGAGCATCTTGAGATCATCAACCAAGGCTAATCTCTTTATGTTATCTTGTATGCTTTGCCATCTTGTGAACTTGTAACTTCTGGACCGACATGCTCATACCTTTCTTGATTTGTTGACTTGAAAAGCTTTAATGTTGCATCTTTCTTGAAATTCTTTAACTTTAACACTTCGTCACTTCGAGAAAGACGTTCGGTATCAGAGTAGCAGAAGTCTTGAAACATGTACTTGAGCTTTCATGATGTCTTTATGTTTGTCGGTCGGGTATGAGCATGTGGCAATGAATCGTGACTCGTCGGGAATCAGCTGCACCAATCGTCAGGAGTACCTGCAGGTTTAGGTTAGTGATAATCAACAGATATGGACAAGAGTGTCTTTGTCACTTCGTCGAATACGGTTGCAATAACCATGGTTCCCCGTTGATCAGTATAAATACTGCCTGTGATCAGGTAGAATTCCAAAGAATCTCCTTGATAGGGTTTCACAGCTGCACTAGCCGTTCTCATTACCGGAGCGTCTCAAAGCAGACAACACGGTATGAGTGAACCAGCAAGACGAAGTCTCACCGATTGAATAGAAAAATCAATTTGAAAATCAATCGATGTATCACTTGCTAAAGTGTTTTTGTGACACATCGAGAGTGTTAATCATTTCAAAAATTCATCATCAACCGTCAATTCATTTCCTGGAACAAGTTTGATTCATATAGAATCGCACCATCGTTTCTTTCTAGTTGTCACAAGCTTGATTCATATAGAATCGCACAAGTCACCTACCATGAGCTTGTTTGATGTTGGCTCAAGCAGGATTTCCATCTTCACTGTGAATTATATCACTCGGATGTTCTGGCAAAATCACAAGGATAATGCGTAGGACTCTTAATGTATCTCTTGTTATTCACATTGTGTGACTAAGCAAGCATAATTTGACAAGTGTCCTAATGAGATTTATGGATGATCTCTTTTTGGCTCTAGACTTGATAGTGCACTTTGTTTTTAGTGATCGGAGGCTGGAGCAGACTGCCACCTTTTCAATATCAACTAACTCGGAGTGAGGTAAAGTCGATAGAAAATGTCATGATATCTCCGTGTGCAAGTGAAAACAAGACCTGTTGATAGACCTGAGTGGCTAGGGAGGGTTATATGCATAGCGTCACTCTATCACTTGGTTCCATGACTGTCTCAATTAGAAAACAACTTAGTGTTTTTTCTGACAGATTACGTATTGACCCCGGTTTTATGCCTAAGTGTATAGAGGGATTCTTCTTTTACACACCTTTAGCCTTACATGTTCTTTTTCATTCTTCAACCCCTTCAATGCTTACCGAAACTTCATAACTAACACCTTGATTGTGGTTAGTTCCATTGTTTAGCTCCATCTTCAGTCAGCATGTAACCTATTCTCACTTTTCTCCTTTTGTATCATACCTACTAAGGACTTTCTACACTAACTAGTGATATCCTTGGTAATCCTCCGGTTCTGGTTGATCATGAGATTTGAATACCTATACCTAACTACCTTAAAAACTCCATAAATAAGTACATGTCGTCTTTTGGGTATTCCATCACACAATCAAAAACCAAAAATCATTGGAAAATTCCAGTCAAAGTGTTTGAATATAAATAGTCAAAATATCAAAAGATTTACACTTTGAGATTTTTTATCATCACTAAAAGCTCCCCCTTAACATGTGCATCGTAATCGTAGTACATGCTAAGTGTGGAGTGCATTGAGTCCATTTTATCTGATCACATTTCAATACAAATTAGATTCAGTTTAATCACATTTTCTCCCCTTATCCAAAATGTTAATCCCTTGATATTTTGGATATCAATTGATTAAACGTTCGGGGACAAAATGTTACATAATATCTAACAGGAACATTTTAATGCTCCCCCTCAATTTTTGAGGGTTTATAAGACAGTGCTGAGTACAATAATTTGAAATTTTTTGAATTTACTAAGAAATTCTTGAAAATTTTGTACTCGAGCACTCCTTAACATCACCTTAATATCTACACTACATATATACAAATTTCACAAGTTATTTATTATGTACAAGGATTGACCTTTTATTGATGAGGACAACATATGATAAATCATATGGTCCTTTGTAGCAGCCGAAGGTCACCCCCGTACGGTCTCCCACCAACAAATCTTTCCAAACTTCTCATTATCCTCCTCGACTTGAGCTGTTTGTCGATCGCCTGGATCATAGCTTTTGCTCGTTCCCTATCACTCTGTCTCCATATTGTCTGTGGTAGATATTCCATCCTAATCCCTTTCAGACGATCATTAAGAGCAGTTCGAACATCATCGAGTGTACCGTCACTAAACTTGTGGAGTTCATCAATACGCATCAACTTGTTCTTCTTGTCTTTGTTCTGATAGATGAAGCCTCTGGGATTAGAATATGCTGTATAGGCATCCTTGCGTTTGAGATCAGATCTGTACGTATCCAACTTTGTGATGTTGAGCTTATTTTGGTAACTCTCGACACCTAACTGAAGATCTTCAACACGCCTTTGAATCACGTATCCGGCTAGTAATTCAGGTGTTAGAGTATCAACTTTGAGCCGATTCATCATAAATGCTGAGAAGTCCAAAGGAGTATCCATTAGCTCATCAAATGATTCACGAGGACCTTCTTCCCGAGCCAGATTGCTTAACCAAGGTTGAACTGGTCCATGATCAGTAGGCAAAGTCTTGTTCCAATCACGATCGGGAGATGGAAGTCTAGTGGGTTTCTAAAACCAATCAGAAGGCTGAGGGGTCTCATCAACTGGTTGATCTTCAGTAGCTCCAGTTTCGAACTCCTGATGTGCGGGTTCTTCCAAATCCTTGGCGGTGTGCATTGGCTCCTCTGCATGAGCAGACTCGCCAGCAGACTTGTGAAGAGATTTGGACCCTTCAGTTGACTTGCCAGTTGACTTGGGTGTCTTTTCCTTTGGTGTACTGGTTGACTCAGGTTCTTTTCCAGCTCGTCTTCTCTTGGACCCCCGGTTTGATCCAGCAGAGGGTTCTTCGTCTTTATCCTCATCATCTCTTCGTCTTTTAAACGAGACAGTATCACCATAAGTGTCAAGAATGAGCTTGTCACTTTCGTAAGCGTCAACCAGTGCTTTGTAGAGATTCTTTTGTTCATCAGATATGTGGATTGACTTATTGCTCTCCATCTTTTCTATGAGAATCTTCTTCAGCTCTAATTCAGATAGGTTGGCAGCTATAGCAAGAGATGTCTTGGATTCAGTGGATGAACGAGTCATAACCTCAGCTTCGAGTTGTTCGTTTACTGTCTTCTTAATTTTTGGCAAAATCTTGGAGACTTGAGCTTTAACTTGTTCCTTGATTATTTTCTTAATGTTATCATCAAGTTTGTTGAGGAAGTCTGCATTTTCAGCTTGGGCTTCATCTCTGAGTCTTTCGGATTGTAACTGAACAACAGTTTTGACGGCTTCATGCATCTTGTTGGCAAGGTACGCATCAACAATGCCGGGAATAGAAGAGACTGCTTCAGCAAAGTGGTTCGTTTGTTTGAACTCAGAGAAGTTGGTTTCCAAAGTTTTAAGTTAATGGTCAAACCCGAATAAAGTGCCAAAGTTAGGAAGATCTTGCAGGGAGGAGTTTAGAACGGTTGCTGGTGTGGGAACTAGTGTTTGTTGCATATGTGTGATGAGAGTGGTGGGTGGTGGAGGAAGAGTTATAGTGGACAAAAGAGGTGGCTCATCAATAGTAGTAACCGGAACATCTACTAGAGAAGGTGACTCAGTAAATAATGAATCAATACCTGTGCCTGGACTGGGGTTGAGCATGTTTGAGACGAAGCCAGATGACACAGAAGAACTCTCTTGTTGGCCTTCAGGAATGACTGGAGTAGTGATCACATGAGTGTCTTCTATTACTTGAGTAGTTTGAACATTAGTCGGTTGAGCATCCGTCATATCAACATCTCGTCCTTCTAGATTGACGTTCAGATCCTTGTATAATTCATTCCCTTCACTCTCTTGACTGTTTGATTCTTCATCCATCTCTTCACCCTCAATATTTACACCTTGAACTTCTTCATCATCAGTAGATTCAACATGTGAAGGTGTTTGAACTTGTTAGGATCACATAAATGGACCCGAACAAAGAAGCTTCGGTCACTCAAAGATACAAGTCAAAAGTCTAGCTCGTTTAATCGTGTAAAATTATGTAAATGGGCCATTAATGAAAAAGCCCATCAAAGCCCAAAGGCCTCATTGTAAGGCTATATAAAGCCATTTTATTTTCATTTCTAGGGGAGACAAGAAAGCAACTTAGATATTTAGAGTCTCATTTTTTGTGTGTTTTGTTGCCACACCATTGTTCTTTGTTTTTCTTTAATACAAGTCAATTTAAAGTCTAATCTTGTGTGTTCTTGTGTTAATCGAATGATCTAAAGACCTATAGAACTCTAGGATCAAAGCTTTCTTCTTTTCTTTCTTCTTCATCATGAGTTGAGAACTTAAGATGAACAAAGTCATCACCGTTGTTGTCTGAATCTGTTTGCTCATTATCATCATCTTGATCATCTTTATCTTGAGCATCATCATTAGCATCATCATCCTGATCATCATGTT